>JAEQML010081457.1:0-11189 GCA_016904865.1 Pissodes strobi
CAGTCCATGGGTCATGATACGGCAACATTCTACTAACGTGAACAGTGTCTGTAACCTTTTTCCTTCCTCCAATTTTTTCTACTTCATAGTTTACTTCCCCCATTTTTCTCAATATTTTATATGGCCCAAACCACCTTAACAATAGTTTTTCGCTACGTCCCACTTTTCTTATAGGGATAAATATTTTTACTTTGTCTCCTACTTGGAACTGTAGATCTCTGTGTCTGTCGTCAAATCGTACTTTATTTTTTTCCTGACTCTTCTTTATATTTTCTGCTGCTATTGCCCTTATTGCTAGTGCCTTTTCCCTGATTTGTAAAGTGTCTGTTTCTGTCTCATTATTTGTTAAAACTGCCTCCACTGGAAGTGTAGGTTCTCTTGCAAAGGTTAGCATGAATGGACTAAATTTGGTTGTATCCTGTATAGCTGTATTATATGCAAATGTTATGAATGGGATATAACTACACCAATCTGTTTGCTGAGTATTGCAATATAAAGAAAGCATGTCTGCAATGGTTTTGTTTAGCCTTTCTGTTAGGCCATTGCAGCATGGGTGGTAAGCTGTGGTAAATTGACTTCTTACTCCCATTATTCGTCCTATTTCTCTTACTAGGTCCGACTGAAAAGTTTTACCCCTATCGCTTAATAATGTTCTTGGAATCCCATGCATTAGAAACACTTTTTCTAACAAAAACTTAGCTACTGGGCCGGCCTTTCCATTAGGCAGTGCGGCTGTGATGGCGTATCTTGAAGCATAATCCGTTGCCACGACTATCATAGTCTTTCCTTGGTTGCTTCTTCGAAATGGACCTAGCAGGTCGATTCCCAGTTTATCAAATATTAGGCCTACTTGAATTGGTTGTAATAAGCCTGGTGTTTTTCTATACTGCTGTCCTTTCCTGGCCTGGCAATCTGGACAACCTTTTATGTATTTCTCAATATCTTTAAGCATTCCTGTCCAGAAAAATCTGTTTTTTATTTTGTCCAGCGTTTTTGTAAGTCCTAAATGACCGCAGCTGGGTGACGCGTGCAACTCCCACATTATCTCTTCTCTCATACTTTTAGGTACTACCAGGAGGTTTTGTAGGCCTTTTGAGCTAGAGTTTACTTTGTATAGAGTGTTGTCTATTATTCTAAAGTTTTTTGATCTGCGTCGGGTTGCTATATTTATATTGCCATCATATGGGCTTAGTATGGCTTGCTTCAGTTGCTTAATTTCTGGATCTTTTTCCTGTAACTCGTTTAACTCTTCCGTTTTAAGGGCGAATGTTGGTAGTTCATCCAGATCGTTTTCGTTTTGTTGTTCTGATGGATATACTGGATTTCGAGACATACAATCGGCGTCTTTGTGTGCTTTGCCGTTCTTGTATTCTACCGTATAATCGTACTCTGCTAATTTCAGTGCCCACCTGGCTAAAAGTCGATTGCTCTCTTTTATTGAGTGCAACCAGCAGAGTGCATGGTGGTCAGAGACGATTTTTATTGGTTGTCCATATATCAGATGCCTTAAGTATCCTATTGACCAAACCACACCTAATAACTCTAGCTCACTTATAGAATAATTTTTCTCGCAATTTGATAAACTTCGGCTTATGTAAGCCACTGGATGTGCCGTTTTGGTTTCATCTTCTTGCAGTAGAATGGCCCCAATTCCGTTCGTTGATGCGTCAGTTCGTAAATTCGTTCCTTTTTCTGGATTAAAGTGATGTAGTACTGGAGCTGATATAAGTTTATCTTTTAAGTTTTGGAATGCTTCCTCTTGCTGTGTTCCCCATATGAATTTTGTTGCCTTTCTTGTTAACTCGTGTAGTGGACGTGCGATTGTAGAAAAATTTTGTATAAATTTTCTATAGAAATTACATAATCCTAAGAAGCTTTGCACGTCCTTAACTTTTTTGGGTTTTGGGAAGTTTTTAACACAGATTATTTTGTCATCATCTGGGAGAATGCCCTCCTCGCTGACTTTAAATCCCAGAATTCGTATTTGTTTTTTGAGGTACTCACACTTTTTTGGTTTCAATGTTAGGTTGGCTTGTCGCAGCCGTTCAAACACTTTTCTGAGTTTTTCTATATGTTCTTCTACTGTGCGTGAAAAAATAATAATGTCATCTAGATAAATTAACACTTCCTTCCATTTCATGTCCCAAAATACCTTATCTGCCAGTTCTTGGAACGTGGCCGGAGCGTTGCATAAACCAAAACTTAGTACATTGAATTCATATGAGCCGTGCCCTTGTGCCACAAATGCCGTGTATTGTTTAGATTTCTCTTCTATTGGGACTTGCCAATATCCTGAGAACATATCCAGGGTGCTGAAGTATTTCGCATCTCCTAAATATGTTAGAATATCATCTATTTGGGGTAGAGGCCAGTTTGATTTCTTTGTACATTGATTAATTTTCCTATAATCGCAACAGAACCTTGTTTTTCCATCCTTTTTCTTGACTAATACTACAGGGCTTGCCCAGGGGGAATGGCATGGTCGTATGACGTCGCTTTCTAGCATTTCGTTTATCTGTTCATCAATGATTTTTCTTTCTTTTTGTGACACTCGGTATGGTCGGCTTTTTATTGGCTTCGCGTCTCCAATGTCTATAATGTGTTTTGTTATGTTAGTTCTTCCCATGTATTTTGCTGTTTTTGCAAATACGTCATTATATTCTGACAATAGGTCCTCTAACGCCTTTTTTGTCTCTTTATGGGAAATGTTTTGTAAGTTATGATCTTGCAAGGTTACTATTTCATCATTTTCCAGGCTTTTTTCCTTTAGGTTTAAACTTAAAGTAGGTTCCATATTGGGCTCTGTTTCTTCCAATAATGCCAAGGTTGATCCCTTATATAATTTTACTGGTTCATTTGATCTTGCACCTACTTTTATAAAAAAAATTTCGCCATCTGTATACATATGTGATTGAATGGTTAATCGTTTCGATGCAAGCCAGTCTGAGTTGTATCTGCAACTCCAGACTGTTGATCCCTCTTTTAATTGACCCATCGCTTGTATTTCCAGTGTTTCTACTTTGTCTTTCTGTATGACATAATCTTTTGCTAACCCTAATTTGCAACATTTGGCGTTATATTCTACATTTATGTTTAAAATTGGCTCCGAGTCATCTGTGACATATTCGTTTCGCAATCCTGGCTTGCATATTAGAACTTTTATCTGGCCTTTCTTAAAAATGTCATAGATCATTTTCTTTAATAAATCCCATTCTGACGAATTTAATTTCCATCCTTTACGTGTTATTGCAAGTGTTTTTACATGTTTCATGTTTAATTGTTTATATAGTTTGCATAAACTGTCATATAGTTTCTCAAGTTTTGGCTTTTCTTTATATATATTTCTGATGTGTAAAAAAATGCTGTTTTATCCTTATTTTGTATCATTGTTGTGCTGCCTAATTTGGCTTTCGGTCTATTTTTTTTCTTTGGGAATACCTTTTTAAGTTGTTTTTGTACTGTTCTGTGTGTTACAAAGGTTGTTGTTATGCCATAGACTAAGGCTATATTTTTTGGCAAGTTATATATATCTTGTTCTTTTTCTGTTATGATATGTTCTATTTTGTTTTGTTCTATCAGTTCATGTGCTGTCATGAATGCTTGAAATTTGTTGAAGGACCTGCTATATACGTCAGGACTGATTGTTATGTCAGTCTTTATTTCTCGTATTTTTTTGTAGGTATTCCTGCTTCTATCATCATTCCTATTTATTACTATGCCAGATATTTGATTTTTTATTCCTGATTCCTGTTGTAGTGGAATTTTATATTTATTATTTAAAATTAATGCTTTTTCTTTTATATCGATTAATGCCTGGTTTTTTACTAAGAAGTCCATTCCTAAGATAACTGGATATGGAGCTGCTGATATTATTTTTGCCAATATGTTGTCTTTAAATGTCTGGCTACCTTGTATTTGTATTGGAGTGTTTATTTCCCCTAATACTGGTATTTTGTGGCTTCCTGCCGTTAGTAAAATGGTATTACTGTTTTTACGTTTAATTTTTGGTGCCCACTTTTCTTGTATTATATTATTCTGTGACCCTGTGTCAATGATTGCTTTTACTGGTTTATTATTTAAGACAATTGTGATGCTTAATACTCCTGACCTGTCGTTTCTCCCCGTGCTCCAGGTGACTGGGGTTACTTCTGCCACCTGCCCCCGTTTGGGTACCCTTGGCTCTTGCATGTTGCAGCAAAGTGTCCTGCTTTTCCACAGGTATAGCATATGGGGTTGTTATTGGCATTTCTTTGCCTATTTTGATATGAGTATTGTTGTTTATTGTTTTTATTTTGGTTCTGTTGCTGGTATCCTTGGTAGTAGTTTTGTGGCCTTGTATCGGTGGCGAATGGAGGTCTGAATGTGTTTCTTGGTTGGTCTGAATGTGGCTTGTTGTCCGAATGGTGGCCTACTTCTGCCATGTTGCTGAAAAAATACCGGTCTATAGGTGTTTTGAGGCTGATAGAATTGAGGTCTTTGCGATCTTGGTATATCCGTATGCTCGACCTTTTTTGGCGCCTTATCAATGGTTCTGGATATTTCTTTCCTCTCCTCCCATGTTCCCGGGGGATAATTTGGCGCATTAGTTAGCCAGTAGTAGTGATATTTGTTCTTCTCTGTTAACCCTTCATTGAATATGTGTGTAAACTCTTCCATATCCAAATGTGTTTTATAGTCGTGGTACAGTACACGAAGTTCGTACATGTAGTTTACGACAGTCTCATTTGGGCTTTGTTTCCGCTGTTCTAACCTCTTTTTTAACGTATTCCCATAGCTTTTATCTTCAAACTCTTTTTTGAAGTCTTCGCACAGCTCGTTCCAGTCTTTGTTAGGGTTCTTTGAAGTGTATTCATAAAACCAAAGATTTGCTGCGCCGTCTAGGAATGTGCCCAGGTATGCTATTTTTAAGCCCTCGTCCCAACCGTTTGCTATAGCTGTCCTTTCGTATCCTCTCAGGAACTCGCTAGCTCTATTTTGACAAGGATTAAATGTAGGCGGGTTTATAAATTGCGGTAAGCTTGCTTTCTTTGCCGTCGCCATTGCGTCTAGAATTGTGGTGTTTGCCATCTTTCTTTCTATATTTCCTAAAATAGATTGTGGTGATGTAGGCCGGCTTTCGTTATCTGTACTCTCTTCGCTGTCGTTACTTTCCTCTTTCCTCAATTTGCAGTCCTCCTCTTGGCTGATTTTTGTGCTATTTGAAATTCCTACCGTAGATGGCCTTAAATCTATTAAGGTAGAATCTATCTGGATTTTTGTGATTGTTTCCAAGTTTGGTAGGGTTGATGTCGGCGGAGTCCTCTGCAGACTTAGCCTTGTTGGCTGGAATATTGATCTTTCTTCTATCGGTGTATTATCACTAGGTATCCTGTTTCGTAGTGGGTATGGGTTTTTAGCCATTTGTTATTTTGCCTTACTGAGACATATTGTTTCCTAAGATAGCTTTTTTTCTTTCCTATTCCATATACTTATATATATTTATCTTATCTAGATATGAACGTATATCCTTATGCCTTCGCCAAAAATTAGCAGGTTTTAAAAACGTAGTTAACAACTTTTTCGTTTGTTTCAGGTATGAACCTAGATCCCCAGATGGCGCCTCTGTCTTCCTCGACGTAGATGCCTTGAGTTCACCAGCTTGCTGCTTTGAACGACTGCTGCCAGAGGGCGATGTGTATACAGCAATGGACGTAGCTTGAACGCGCGTAATTTAAAAATTTCCTTATATTGTAAATAAAATTTTTTGAATTATGTTAGTTTTATTGACCAATAATAAAATTTAACCGCGCGAAATAATACTGGCGCGTGTTTTGATTTTTTTAATTATAATTTAATTGTTTTTTTTTCTCTAACAACGTGTCAGGGGTAGCTTCGGCGCCTCCACCACGTGTCACGAGTATCTTTGGGGGTAGCGCGTTTGTTTAAAGAATAACTTCTCAGAGAAGAGCCTCGTCGCGATTAGTACAGTGTCTGTGTACAGGGTCTCAATGCTTCCTTTAATCTACCACTGGATGTTCTACTCGTGAGGACACGCCTTGTTTAGCGTGCCGGGGGGTAACTGAGGTAGACCGGGATCGCGTTACGTGGGGTAAGAAGAGATGATAAAGTAAGCACGTTTAGTTTATAACAATAACAATGTATTAACGATAAAACTTTAACAACAATTATTGGTCAGAGAAAATGAGATTCTATTATACCCGATTACTACGGTGCGCATGTTTTCTCGATTTGAGGTACTGTTTATAGGTCTTTGTTTACTGTCTTATAATTTATAGTTTTTCTTAAGAGTTGGGTTTTATTTCAGAGCACTAAGAGATTTCACTAAACTTTTTAACTGAATATTTAGACACTTGTCTTTCTCAACACTCTGACAAACTTCTTGTCAAGACTTTACTATGGAGGTTGTGCAACCCCTGGCCCTAGCAGTCGTCAAGTAACTAACCGGTACCAGGTTGGGTAGGAAAGGAATTGAACCTAAAGCAGTCGTATGACTAACTCTAGGAGCGGATAGAACCCAGAAGGCAGTCGTCAAGTGACTAACCTTGGGAGCTGGAGGTGAGACTAAGTCTGCCGAACTGAGGGTTCGGTAGCGTATTTATATAAAACAAAGTGATGATCATTGCATGCATAAGGTTCAAAGTCGCTCCCGTTGATTGCTCGCGTTGTTTATAGTTTGCCTTTAATGTTTATATAACAATCTCCAAGTTCAAGTTCAAACTTTCGACAGGGTGATATTTGTTTAGTAGCCTATGCATTTTAGTAGATTACAATATTTCCAAAGTGTATAAGAGAATTAATAATATAGCCTCTACAATAGAAGTACTTACAGAGTTTATCAAACCACCAGGGAGGAAGGGAGGTTCAAGAAAGGCGAATAAATAAAGATTAAGCTATATAATAGATATTATTTTTATAAATTAAACACATTTGTTAAGAAACTATCAACTTAAACATATCCTCCAAATGATTTCTAATGAGAAAAGACAAGTCGTTGAAGACCTTCACAAACCAGCTAGACGAAACTTTAAAAGAAGACGAACAATAATTATCCGCGGATTTGCAGATTTATGGCAGGTGGATTTAGCTGAAATGCAGCCATATGCTATACTAAACGAGGGATATCGCTACATATTAGTAGTTATTGATTGCTATTCGAAATATGTATGGACAAGACCATTAAAAAACAAAACTGGTTTACACGTTAGTCAGGCTATGGATTCCGTTTTTAAAGAAGCTGGCTATCATCCTAAAAACCTGCAATCTGACCAAGGAACTGAGATGTATAATCGTCACTTAAAAAACTCATGAAGCAATACAGTGTTAATCATTATTCAACTTATAGTACTAAAAAAGCAGCAATTGTAGAACGAGTGATTCGAACACTGAAACATCTTATTTATAAACAATTTTCTCTTAATGGAAAGCATGAATGGATTACAATACTGAAAAGCATAACGGATAAGTATAATAACACCAAACATAGAACTATAGGAATGAGGCCTAATCAAGTTACAGATAAAACAGTATTAAAAGTATATGATTTTCCAAAAATTGTTCCAGCTAAAATAAAATATAAAGTTGATGATATTGTAAGAATTAGCAAACATAAGGGTGCATTTTGTAAAGGCTATGAAATGAATTGGTCACCCGAATTATTTAAAATTGATAACATTAATCTAACAAACCCAGTTACCTACCTTCTTAAAGATCTCTATGGTGTGTCTATCAAGGGTTGTGTTTACGAGACAGAATTACAAAAAGCACATAGCTCTGATATTTACCTAGTAGAAAAGGTTATTGCTCGTAGAAAAAGGAATGGTATCAATCAGGTGCGTGTGAAATGGCAAGGATTTAACAGCCCTACATGGATAGATGAGAATAATTTATTAAGTTAGTTTAAATAATAATATGTATAATTCTAAGTTATTGTTTATACACCTTAATCTATGAATGAAACACATTTATCACATTCAAATATTCTTTGGTTTTATTTTTAAAATGATATACTCATGTGTATAGAGCATTAGTATATCTGTAATTACAAAGTTCTCATCATTTTACCAATATCGCTCAAGACTTTGTCATAGTTACAATGCAATATTTCTAACATACAATAAGATTCAACTGAGGTGGAAATTGTACAAATTCGAGTAATCTGTTCGGAATAAGTCTCTTCAACTACAATATTATCTATAACACATTTTAAAATATTATAATAATTATTTACAAAATGGATATTGTCTAGCAATCTAAGTCTAAGATTTATAAGCGGGAAATAGCTAACAAGCGAAGATAGCCATACATTAGATACATAAATTATGCGGTTATTTCTTACAATCTTAAGTAGTCTACTAACACGCTCACAAGGAATGCTAGTTAAGGTGAAATTAGCTAATTTTAATACATTTTCACATAAATGTCCTTCATCTTTGATACTTGGTTTCAAGTTGATGTTCTCCACAAAGTCGATACAGTCTAGGTTTAAGAATGATATAGTTATAATATCGCTTACTTGAGGGCTAATGTAGGCCAATCTCACAGATGGTGAAAAATCTCTAGCTGGACTAAGACCTGTTGAGAGTTGAATTGGGATATCTGGTAAGGTAACAGCAACCTCGTTGATTAAACAACGCTCTGCATCTATTTTTTCCTCAAACATCGAATTTATGCTTTCTATAGTGGTACTATAATCCCACTCAGACACTGATTGATTCGATGATGATAATGAAGGCGAGTAAGAAGATATGTTGTCAAATACGTCATTCAACATACTGATATAAATAAAATAAACAATTTAAATTGTTATTGAACACACACACACACACACACCTATACACACCTTACGAAAGCTGTGGGGACCTGTGAATTTTTAATGAGTTGTGGGGGTTTTGAAAGGAAGATAGCCATCTTGTTGTCCTTTTCACGCTGATTACGTAGATGTAAAATTTATTTACACACCGTGGAATCTGAATACACTCAACAAAAAGTTGTGGGGACACCCTCACAACAAATGGTAAACGTGCATGTGTATTTTGGTCCCCATAACTAATGGCAAACTTACATGTGTATTTTGGTCCCCGTAACTAATGGCATGTCAAATGTGTAACAAGGTCCCCATTGCTTAAAGCATGTTAGCTGTGTAATAAAGTCCCCATTGCTTAAAGCATATTAACTGTGTAATGAGGCCTCCGTACCTTAAGACATGCTAACTGTGTAAACAAGTCCACACAGCAAGGCCAAATTAGACAGCTTCTAAAATAATCAATAACAAATTTTAAATATATTGGAGAGTATAAATCTTTTACTCGAGCAAAATATTTTCTCTCAACATTCGTGGGATAGAAGTTGGTATAGGTTCTTTCACCCCATGGTACGGGCCAAGAATTCTTAAAGTCTTATAAATTAAAATTAGGAAGAATCAGAAAAATATTTTGATAAAATGAAAGATTTTATTTAGGGCGCGCGGGACAAGAGAACTTTTTTATAAAGTAAAATCTTTGGAGAAAAATAGAAAATTGCATTTAGCAAACCTGCTCTAACTTTCATTTCATGCACAGAAGCACGGGCCAACACTGCCAGAGATATGGATATAATGTGCTAACTCCTAATAGGGTCAAATGCTGATCTACTGAAAATGAATAAATGGCTAGACAAACACAGCTTCATAAAATAGAAGTCACAGCATCCAGGGGCGTAGACAGAAGCTATAGGAATTGCTATTCTAGATCACTCGACATCTTGGCTTTTTTGGTGACCAAATCTCCAGGGACCACAGGATCTCCTTCCCTAACTACGACATTTACATACACGACCACGCCAGAAGCACCTTGTGACATTCCGTTTTTGGTCTTTAATTATAAGTAAGTTTTGGTACGCCCCTGTACCAGTTGCTATTTTTCGTAGTGCTGAAGGTAATAATTGATGTCTCTTGCGCGTGTCTTACGAAATCCGTTTTGATTGGAACGACAAGGAACGTCGCAGTAAAAGTTTTTGGTGCACGAACTCTTCGGTCACGACGCGAAGGGGTCGACTCGTTTCGCGAGAAAAGGATCGGTCCTTTTCCAGAGAAGCCGTTTAATGAGAGAGTCGATTTTAAAATTTGTTTACGCCGAATTAGTCTGCGACGGATTTTGTCGACTAGCGGGTAGTTATTCCCGATTTAGGTGTGGAGCTTCGTTTTGATTAAGTATAGTATTGTACCATACGGGAAAATCTTGCGTACGCAAGGATTTATGAAACGGTTTTTTTTTACTGGTGAAGACCGCCATTTTTTGCGCTGGGCAGTTCTTTCTTGTGCCGTGTGGTATGCCCTCATTCTTTTTACGAGAGGGCTGTCCCTCTGGGGTAGGAGATAGCTGTTCCACCTGACGAGGATTTAGAAGCCTTTTCTCCAGGTAGAACCTTGGTGGTTTGCTTATTGGTCCGGACGCGGTCGTTTTGGCCTAGCGGAGCTAACCTGCATGGTGTGACCAGTTCGCCCATTATACCGGCGAGACGCGTTGAAGGTCGGAGGGTGCTTTCCGCCCAACCGGGTTGGAGCACTTTGGAACTTTGGGGAAAACAAAAGGTTAAGTGCTAGGCTAGCTTTAGATTTAAATCATTGTGTTTGAAATATTTGCCATTTTATCAGTTCCATATTTCCAATTAGATTACTACGCTCTATTTGTCATAGCGGTTAACGTGATCACCAACACGCGCGGTGGACCAAAGCAAAGTTTCCGTTTTACTACCCCTATTACTCGCGGGGGATCTTAAGAGTTTAAGTAGTGCCTACTGCATTTCTTTGGACTTTAATATTCATAGAGTTTGATCAACCACTGATAATTTTTTCCGCCTTTATACTTATAGCTAAATCTATTGTTTTATTTGATAGTTTAGTTTTTTTGGAGTGCTAACCACCCTCCTTCTTTCCGGGGGAAAAAAGAGAAACATATCGGAATTTTGGACATTCGCCATTTGTTCTTAGGCTATTGTCTATTTATCTTTTTTATTATTGGTCCAACTAGTGCTCTTCAAATAAAGAGAAAGTATTTGCGGCGTTTTATTTGGATTCACAATCATCGGTAGTTTAGAATTTCAGCAGTTCCAGATCGGTCTTGTCGTTCTCTTCGTTTGTGATATTTGCCGGCAGGTTTATCTGGAGGAACTGAGGTCTTGCAGCAAGTTCCAAGAATAACGCGGGGATCTCC
>JAEQML010081458.1:0-11189 GCA_016904865.1 Pissodes strobi
TAATGCGAAATGCAACTCAATAAAGACATGTTTATATTCTATCCTCATGAATAAATAAATGACTTTAATCAACGAATAATTTTGACATTCGAATAAGAAGAATGGAAAATTGCATCATATGGCAACATCGCCCTTCCCTAATATAATTAGCTTCTGTGTAAATCTTGACACTTCAATAAAAAAAAACAAAAAAACATTCGTCGGAACTATAGATTAGTCCACGCTCAAAAGTTAGCGGGCGCTTATGGAGAACGGCGTTGCCAAGTTAACGTATTACTACTTGATTTCAGCCCCCTAGGCAGTTAAATAAATGAATAATTTATCAAGGGGGAGGTATGTATAATAAAATTAATAATTCTTAATGATAAAAATACTTCTATAAATAATTATCAACGTTTCATACGTTAGCAAAATTCGCCCGATTTGGCAACACTGCAGTTCTTCCTCATAAAAAAAGCATTGCCGTGGACTGATCTATAAGTGAAAAAATCATAGAGGCGTCAAAGACAGCGTTGCCAGATTAGAGGATTATCCCCAAAAATTTGCAGATTTTATCTTATTTAGGGTATTTATTGAAAACAAAATTCCAACGCTATCTATTTTAACCGCAAAAAAAAATCAATCAATTTTTATGGTAGAATAATTGGATTTTTGTATTTTTATCTTATTTTGAGATTTACGAGATGAGATTTGAGTCGAGTAGTATCAGACTTAAAAACCCTTGTTATTCCCCAAGTGAATATTTTTGTCATCCAGAAAAAAATATCTTCAAAAAATACCCTAAAGAAGAGAAAATCCCCAAATTTTTGGAAAAAAAATCCTCTAATTTGGCAACCCTGTCTTTGAGGCAAGGCGGCCTTTTTGATTTTATTCGCCTAGTTGACGATACGTTTTTTTTATTGTGGTGCCAAGATTTACCGCACAAGGCAATTATATTTTGAAGGGCGCTGTTGCCATATGTTTTTATTAGTAAATTCAGAAAAATAAATAAACAGTTAAATAAAGCCAAATAAAGTTAAATAAAATAGAAATGAAGTGAAATAAGATAAAAATAAAGTGGAATAAAATAAAAATAAAGTGACATAAAATAAGGTCAAATGAAGTTAAATAAAACGAAAATGAACTGAATGAAAAATCAAATCAAATAAAGGGAAATAAAGCAAAATAAAGTGAAATAAAATGAAAATAAGGTGAAATAAAATAAAATCAATTAAAGCGAAATAAAGTCAAATAAGGTTAAATAAAACGAAAACAAAGTAAATAAAAATAAAATAGTCAAATTGAGCGAAATTAAGTAAAATAAAGACAAATAAAATAAAACAAAGTCAAAAGAAGAAATAAAATAAAAATAAACTGACATAAAATAAAATAGAATCAAATAAAGCGAAATAAAGTGAAATAAAATAAAAATAAAGAGAAATAAAGTGAAAATAATTATTATTATTTATTTTTATTTATTTATTAGTAGCATAATACAAAATGTATGACAGTTTGTTGCTTAAGTAACTAGGAACAAAAAATGTTGTACTAATACTAACCCAAAGTATACAATCTAGGTTACCTGCAGCTAAGATGCTACCTAAGTGCACAATGGTACTTAAAGTACTGTGTGTGCACTCTTTTACATTATGAATTCCCAAATGAGGTTACACATATATAGAATATAAAAAAAATAGAAGTTCAAAGAAATAACAAAAAATAATAACAACATATTCTGGGCAACCTTTTAAATATTCCAATGAAAATAAGTCAAGATAATGTGTGAAACCATTCACTTATATTTTTCTGTTAAATTTATCCGGCATTTTTTAACCTCTGGTTAAATCTAAAGTTAGTGTCATACGATAGCTTATGAAAAACCAAGATAGGAAAATGCAAAAACCATTTTGCTCTATCTTTAGCCGTTTTGATTTTACAAGCTGTCAAACTTGGTAAATGGTCGATTTTCAACTGTCAATATATCAAAAACCGTTAGAGATAGGTATAGGACATTATTCATGAAATATGTCTAGCCTTTTTCGCATGATCCAAATATGCAATAATATACATAGCGTCCCATTTTAAAAAAATATCAAAGTGACCCCTAGCACTTTTATTTGATGTTCATGATTGTCAATACAAATTCGGCGGTGTGTGACGTGCGTGCGGAAATTGCCGCTAATTTTCGATTTTTAATTGTTATTATCCCCCAATAGATTGGTGAAAAGTGTATGGGTATTTTTTAACGAAAGTTTCTTAGTAAGCACCTAGAATAAGTGTTATATACACTCTGTAATACCATTCATAACCTAGACAGCTAGAACTTGTGTTTACAAATTTTTAAAGTGACTGCGTTCCAGTATACGATCAAGGTACTCTGTTGTTTGTGCTGCATGTATCAATATTTTTTGTATTATTTTGTTTCCCTTTTATATGTGGATTGTTGATCTGGAGGCATTTGTTGTTTCTCCTGGAATTTGGTATTGTGGATTATGGCGCTAACTTTTAAATGTTGCAAAAATAAAAGCCAAAACAATTACATTTGTATTCAATGCTTGAATGTTCTTCATAATAGCTATGCATCAAGGACAAATAGGATATCTGTGGTTAGAGACAATTTGATCTGGTACTCAAACGAATGTTTTGCGCTGTCCTCGGACTCTAACCCTGATGTGATTGATGCTTTACAGCAAACAATAATAGAACTGAAAATTGATTTGGATAGCAGCACAAAGCATTTAGAAAAAACAAAAAGAGATATGCAGGCTTTTATCGAAGAAGCAGAGTGTGACGAAGCATATCTTGTGAATGAAAATAATGGACTGAAGATCAAAATAGGCGAACTTGAAAGGATTATTGACAGTATGAAGCGGGACACTGGATCCTTGATGGCCACTGCTACTCAGACGCTCACCTGTCCTTTTTAGCCATAACGCAGGACAGTTCTTGTCAATCTACCTTGGATGCGGAAGACACTTCTCGCACAGACGGCATTAAAATTCAAGCACTGGAGAGGGAGCTTGTCGATGCTCGGGCGACTCTCTCTGACCTTGAGGACCTGAAACGGCGCATGTTTACCACAATTGAGACTCTAACTATGGACAACAAAATTCTTACCAAGGAACTAGAAGACCTTAAACTACAATTGTGCTACTCTCTTGATGTCATTCCTGCCTCTTCAACCCACACCAACGAGGAATATACAGGTGTTTCCCTACTCCAGGAAATGTCCATAGCAGATGAGGATGCTTCTGACGAAGCACTGTCCATGAGGCTTTCTGATGCACCTAAAGGATCATCACAGACGGCCCCAGTCACCTCATATGGTCGAGCAGACTCCGATGGACCTGTTAGGGACAGAGGCGTTGTTGTTGGTGACGTGAGTGCTCGCGGCTTGTCCTCTGGGATTCGTCAGTATGTTGATGATTCAAAATCTAGTGTATTTGGTATCACAATGCCAGGTTATAGTGCTGATATGATAGCAGGTAAAATCTTCAACTACACCAGCTCGCTGGGCCCTAATGACACTGTTATTGTCTGTTTGAGTATTGGTGGGGGTGTCGGGTCGTGCGATTCGCTGGCTGTGTTCTGTTGGCAAGTTTTGTAATCTAATTTTTAGTTTAAGCTACACAAGACACGGGTCTTCCAATAGAATGTATAGATTTTTCTATAACCATGTTTCTCTTTTTATGAAGCATAGCGCATCAGTTAGCAATGATATTGTGGGGAGTAGATTTAGAGTAGGTAAAAGAGTGCTATGTCGCCATTTGGCTAGATACATTTCCTTTAAGTCCGTAGTTAAATGTAAGATTTCTATTGCCTCTGTAAGGCAGGTTCCTCTTGTTGAGTGATCATTAATATCGTTTGAACCCCAAGGTGGGTTAGTTTGGTTGTCTGAAGGCTTAAGTGGCGACACGCATTTTTTAGTATAAATTCTGTTGACTCAAACATTTCTATCATGTTGCTTAACATACAGTTTGTACGTTGTAAGATGAATGAATTGTACATTTTTATAGCCAGCTTGAACTATCCTACTATACTACTTTTGACTGAGCATTGGTTGAATATAGATGAACAATTGTGTATCTCTGGATATACTGTAATTTCCAGGTTTTGCCGGTTAAATTACAGAATGGTGGCACTGCACTTGTTGAGGTCATGGTGTGCGTTTTGTGGCATTGAGGTTATTGTGGGTATTTTGTGGCTTAGACCTGCTTTATTGTTTAAAATTTTAGCATTAGCAAATTTTATTTTGAGACAAATTCACATACTTATCTAGATGCAAGTTTGTAGCATTAAGGTCATTGTATTGTTTTATAGCTTAGACCTGCTTTATTGTTTCATATTTTAGTATTAGCAAATTTTATTTTGAGATGAATTACAATATCTATCTAGATGTAAGTTCTACCAGCTTTGTCAATAAGAATTTTCATTTCATATGTAATTCTTGGACAATAAAGCATGTTTTCAATTCAATTCAATTGTTTTTTGCTGAACATATCCGAATTAGCGTGAGAAAATTACATAAGATGGCTATTTCAGTTTTTTTTTTACAAAAGTACAGAGAAAGTCAAAAAATCGCCTTGTCTAGTCCTCGTTGGATAACCCTGTACAGGGTGTCCCAAATTCGAGCCTCATCATTAGGATCTCGGAAACTAGAAGAGATATGAAGTCGGTTAAATGGAGGCAAAGTTATACAATTTGATGCTGATCAAAATGCCATCTTAAAAGTTTAAAAATTCCGAACACTTCCGAAGATTTTTGAAAAAAATCGAATATTTGCGAATTAATTTGAATTTTTTATGACTCTATTTGAATAGATATAACAAAATAAATTTCACATTCTCATTGCTACTTTCTCTGATCGACAAGATGGTGTAAACAGATTTTCAAACCGACGTTTCGTCTTTGAGCTACCATCATCAACTTTGTTTTTTTAAATACGGCCCTGGATTTTTTATCACGGATTTTAAGAGCATCTAAAGTCCCAAAGCCAATAATGTATCGCACTTGCTCGAAAAATTCATATTAATGGCATTTTCCATAAGACCTCATGTGTTAGAGAGAGAGAGACAGAAAACATATTTTTAGTAAGATTTTACCAGGAAATCATTAAAATGATTTTTTCGAATAAGTGCGATACATCATTGGTGTTGGAACATTAGAAGCTCTTAAAGTCCGTAATAAAAAATCCAGGGCCGTATTTAAAAAAAAAACAAAGTTGATTATGACAGCTCAAAGACGAAATGTCGGTTTGAAAATCTGATAACACCATCTTGTAGAACAGAAAAAGTAGGAATGAGAATATGAAATTTATTTTATTATATCTATTCAAATAGAGTCATAAAAAAATAAAAATGAAATCGCGAATATTCGATTTTTTCTAAATATCTTCGGAAGTATTCGGATTTTTTTAACTTTTAAGGTGGCATTTTGATCAGCATCAATATGCGCAACTTTGCCTCCATTTAACCGACCTCGTATCTCTTCTAGCTTCCGAGACCCAATGATGAGGCTCGAATTTGGGACACCCTGTACAGTTGTAATTTCAGATACATCCATTGTCATGTAGTTTTATACTTTGATAAGTTGGCAATGTTCGTGGGGAGAGTGAAAATGCAAGAAATTTGTTTAAATAAATTGAGGTAAAGTAAAATAGAATAAAATAAAGCTAAATAAAGTTAAATAAAATGTATTTTGCATATCAATTTTATTAATATTCTGTAACTTAAATTATACTGCCATAATTCTTTTAAATTTAAGTTTCGGAAAATGGTTTTTAATGTTTTAACGCATTTTTTTAATAAATTACTATTTTATTAAACGCATTCGCAACGCAACGAAAACCGTCTAGTTGGCACGGCGAGGTTGCCACATGTCTTATTTATTTTTATTATTGGAAACAGAATAGATGTTTTTTTTTATCTCTCTAATCGCTACTTAAACCATGTTATCAACCGGGTTTTCAGCAATTCTATGGGATTTACTGACTTTTATACACATTCAACTCAGTGATCTTAGCATTTAAGGTCATCCTTATATTATACCCTCACGAATAAATAAATGACTAATCAACGAATGCAAAATTGAATAGCTTGATAGTTTCCAACGAATAATTATTACATTAATTCGAATTAGTTGCAACTATCGAATGATTCGATAGTTTTTATTCGATCACTCTAACAAGACCCTGATCTCTCAATATTGCGAATTTGTTCGCAGGATGATGAACAGGTTAGAAGAGTAACAAGGAAAAATATTACAAGAGTTAGGCCACTGATGGTCCCCAGCAGCTCAAATTTTGAGGATATACTTTAAACATTATATAATCTTTTATTAGCAGGTTTTAACTAAGTAAACCTGCTAGCCGCTACCATTCATTTTATCTGTTTGCTCGACTTCCTGCACAAATAAGACAAACAAGCCGCCAATTCCGGTGGTTAAGTATTGATTTGGGACTTATCGTGCGGTAAGCAGATGATGATGATGGTAGCCCTAGCCACTTCCTTGAAAAATGCACACGGTCAGGTCAGTAAACAAATTTGACAAACAACTTCAGTATTTGTTCGGTGGTCTTCTTGGACACCTCTTACTGTGCGTTATTACTTGTTGAGACAAAAATAAAGAAGATGTACAAGAGGGACGCCGCTGCGAAGCAGCTCGAGGAATGGAAAAAGAAGAACGAGGTGAGTGGCTGCATTTAATTCAAGTCTAAATTGTATATGATCTTGTCAAATATATTTGGGCGTTCCACCAGCAATATATATATTTGGGAATGCTCTTTTGTTCTAAATTATTGTATTTGAAGTCGAATTTAATGTTGTTATATTAAACGGAACGTTTTTGAAAGATGGATCAAACCCGATCAGCAAAATTATTAGGTTGGAAGCTTTTGGACCTTATGGATAGATTCCATTCGCACTTTCCTAAGTTGACTTGTGAAGCGATATTGTATGGTACCATTTTCGGTGGTTCCAGAAATATTACAAACATGATGCTACTGTAATTGATAAGGCCAATAAAATTAATCACTTGATTACGTTTTCCTACAGGTGCGCCCTAAAAGCACAAAAAAGTGCCCGAAAAGAGATATTTTTGCTTTATATGGTCATTTTTAGTATTTTTGCCGCTCGTGTTAAAACATGAACGCAAAGTACCGTGCGAAGTTGACAAAACGACTCCGCTAAAAGACACGTAGTACCATCATGGTTGTCGTCGAAATAATAATTCAATCGGTCTTCTGGCCTGAGGCGGCCGCCCCGTTTTGCCGGTGTCTTACTCGAAATCGCGAGATTCGTGAGTTCATTATCGAGCGATGCTGGGAATGCAATAAGAGAATCGCGAATGCGGCCGTACCGGTACCGAGCATCGCGGCCTTAAGGAATCTCGCGATTCTAAGAAATAGCTGGACTAATGTGGTACTGTTTGTTGCCTTGTCGACGGAAGAACTTCCATATTAGCAACAGCATTGCATCCCACAAAAAAAAAATAAAAAAACGTTGCCAAAGTATAATAAATTATATAAATAAATAAAGGAAATTTAACGTCTCGTACATTGGGTTAAAACACTTGGGTTGTCGAAGATAGTATAACCAAAGGAAATTTGAACCCCATGTTTTAAACCTACAACTGGTTCCATGTTAAAGTATACGTTATTCTCCTACATCTTTCACATTTAAATTTATAAAAAAAAATCTCTTCATAAGATTCAAGTTTTTGAGACACGTTTGCTTACCAATACCTTCATTGTATGTTTTATTTAAATCTTTATATGATGTTTCGCGAGGTTGTAACTTCGTCATTTTCTTCCAAAGGAAATGAACGTAAAGCACCATAAAAATCTTTCAAATGTAACAAAATTAATTAGGAAAAATCGCTGTTTGGCAACACCGCAAGCGATAAAACATATATTTTAAAGTTTGAAAAACCGAGTAAATTTCTCTTCAAATTTATGAAGATTTCGAGGCAAATTTTATTGGTACCCTGTACAGGGTGGCTCAAATTCCAAGACTATGTATAGGGATCTCGAAAACCGTAAGAGAATTGCGTATTTAGATGCCCAATAATATGCCGTTTTGAAAGAGTTAAAATTCGAAGTATTTCCGGATATATCCGGAAAATTTGGAAAAATTGTTTGTTTTTTCTGGGTTTATTTAAAAACGGATTTTACTTGAAAGGCACTTTTCCATTGTCACTTTGTCCGTGAGGAATCCGACGCTTCGTCTTCAAGGAGCCATCATCAATTTTCTTTTTTTAAACACGAACTTTTTTATCATTTTTTATTATTTTTTTATTTTTTTTCTTGAAATTACATATTTTGCTTGGGGGTAATTTTAAATACTTTAAGACTCTTTTAAAAAAATATTTTCTGTTATTTTTGTGTTAAATGGAAAACTGGAGCCTTTATTTTTAACGAAAACAAAAAAAAAGTGAATTTAAATAAACAGGTTCGTTTATAATCTACCAGAAAGAAAATAAATAACAAAAAAAAAACAAAAAGTAAAAATGAAAAAATAAAATAAAAAAAATTAAAAACACATATTCATATTAATTACGCCAATATAATCCGAAAAGCTATAAAAGAAACAAAGTTAGTATTTAAAAAAAGAAAGTTGATGATGACCACTAGAAGATGAAACGTCGGATTCTAAATTGGATACCACCAATGGATAGAGCGCATTCAGTAATTTTACGTATATACTGGGTGTCCGGAAATTCTGTTGGAATAATTTTAGGCGTGATTCTACATAAGAAAACATGATTTTTTCTTCCATATGAACCTGAGTCTGAAAATGCATAATTTCCAAGATCAAACTTTCTTTTTAAAAACGGTTTTTTAATTAATATCTAAATATCCTTTTCCCGATTTTGTTGAAATTTGGTAGTGTTGTCTGTAATAGTAAGATGCTCATTTAGCATTAGTTCGTTTAAAAATATGAAGTCCAGTGGCGTCCCGGGGAGCATCATACCGAATATTATTGACCAAAAAAAAAGTGCGCCACTGACTTTTTTAAACTTTTTATATTTTTTTCGCATTAAACAACTAAAAATACAACATTTTTGTTTCTTGAATTATTTTCGTATCTTGCGTCGTTTTCGAGAAAAAAAAACCACTTTATTACATTTCCAAACTTTTTTTAAAAAATCGATTTTTTTATTGATATCTTAAATATACTTTTACCGAATTTGTTGAAATTTGGTATTATCTGTAATAATAAGGGGCTTATTTAGATTAAAAATAGAAAGTGCAGTGGCGTCCCGGCAGGCATCATACCGAATCTTATTGACATTTCCAGAGAAAAAATTAATCTTTATTACATCCCGCCATAAAACAAAATAAAAGAAAAATAAATTAAGGGTTGCAATAATTTATTGTAACAATTTCTATGAATGAAATAAACCGTGGATTTCCAGAAAAATAGGCATATTTTTCTCATCGGGTGCAAAAGATAAATAAATTATTAGTTGTTTTACATTAAATGAAAAGAATTGGGTCTATTCATGATTCTGATTGGAAAAAAAATTGAATCAACAGTGTTTAAATGTGTTTGCAACACACTGATACCTAAACTGGCCATTATCTCTGGAAAAAGTGCAACATTATGCAACTATGAAACTAAATTCTACTTTAAATAAACTTTGAAGTTACTTGGCAAGTATATTAATAACAAAACAACAAAACATTCTCCAGTAGCGTAACGTTTAAGAAAAAACCAAGAAAAAAAAAGGAAAAATTAAAGTTGATGTACTTAACTCAAATTTCATATTTACATTATTTTTTTAATTTAGAAGTAGTTTTCCTTATAAGATTTTGCTGTATCTTTATAAATTAAGGTACTTTACTCTTAACGCGATTTCGGAAAAATGACATTAGCTCCCGGACTAAAAGCACTACGTAAAATTTGAAATACTCATTTATTGTTTTAGGGCAAGCACCAACTTTTATCAAGAATAAAATTTTCTGAGAAACCAATAATAAAAAAGTTTCCCATATGTTGCATACTTTTTTGGATACACTGTATAATAAACTGGATTTTTTTCAAAACCAAAGCAAAAAACAAAAATCATTCAAGAAACGAAAAAGTTGTATTTGTAGTTGTTTAATACGAAAAAAATATAAAACGTTTAAAAAAGCCAGTGGCGCACATTTTTTGGTCAATAATATTCGGTATGATACCCCCGGGACGCATTTTTGTATCGAGCATCCAGTAAACCGCTTTTTCTAGCGTGACTGTAATATAAAAATGTCAGCTAGAATACCCCCGCTACGTTTCTTCAAATATTTCAACACTTCATGCCCGGCCTTCGGCTCGCTTCGCTCGCTACGGGGGTGCAACCAACGAAAACTAACACCCTGTATTTAGAAGTAGAAGGTACATATTTTTAGCTAAACATGATTGAATATCACTTCGGGTTTATCCGCAAGTGATCCGAACTCGGTTATGTTAAATAGCACCTTATATATTGTATAGATTTCGATAGTCCTCAAAATTTCCTTTTTAATGATGGGTCACAAGCCGCCATTTGTTTTTAAAATGGCGGCCTACGAACCATTTTCCTAAAATCAATATGGTCACCCTTTGCCGTTGCCAAATATTATTTTTTCTTAAAACAATTTGAAAATTAAGAGATAACATTGAACAGAAGAGTAATTCGAAACATTTTGGGTAAACACAAAGGGCAGAGGACTATTCAAATATATGAAATCATATACAGAGTGTTTAATTATTAAAATAATAAACAGATTACAGATTGGGAGAGATGGCCTTTGAGCCTACTTGTCACCGCGACCCGACGGATCTATTGTGACTCTCTCCATATTATAGAGCTTCATCCAGTTTTGTCTTTCTGATTAGACCCCACAACCTTGATAGTGGCTCCGTCGTGTAGCTATTAGCTTCTGGTTTAGGTACGCCAAGCAGTTGGGAGCGCACTCTCGATAAGCCTTCACAGTGGCATAGCACGTGAGATGCCGTCTCCTCCTCCTCCTGGCACAATCTGCATTCGCTACTTTCTGCCAAACCTATGAGGTTTAGGTGCTTTTTCAGCCGGCAGTAGCCCGTCAGCAGACCCACCATTATCCTGACAGCCTTCCTGCCGTAGCTTAGCAGGTCTGTTGAAAGTTTGGCCGATGGACCTATTATAAATTCCTTGGCCTGTCTTTGTCCCAAAGTGTTGTTCCACCATTTTTGGGATTCTTCTGCTATCCA
>JAEQML010081459.1:0-11189 GCA_016904865.1 Pissodes strobi
TAATGGTTTCTCAGAAAATTTTATTCTTGATAAAAGTTGGTGCTTGCTCTAAAACAATAAATTAGTATTTCAAAATTTACGTACTGCTTTTAGTGGGGAGCAAATGTCAGTTTTCCGAAATCGCGTCAAGAGTAAAGTACCTTAACTTATAAAGATACAGCAAAATCTTATGAGGAAAAGTTCTTCCAAATTGAAAAAATATTCTAAACATGAAATTTGAGTTAAGTACTTTTAATTTGTCTTCTTTTTCTCGATTTTTTCTTAAACGTTACGCCACTGGTGAATGTTTGGTTCTTTTGCTATTAGTACACTTCCCAAGTAACTTCAAAATTTATTTAAGAAAGAAATTAGTTACATAGTTGCATAATGTTGCAGTTTTTCTAGAGATAATAGTCAGTTTAAATATCAGTGTGTTGCAAACACATTTAAACACTTTTGGTTAAAACAATTTCCAATCAAAATCATGAATAGACCCAACTCTTTTCATTTCATGTAAAACAACTAATAATTTATTATTTTTTGCAACCGATGAGTAAAATATGGCCAAGTATCCTAAAAAGCTATGTAAAATATTTGGTCTTGAAGAGTAGGCCGAGCATTTGGAATCAAAAACAAATAAATACCAATAGTTTTACCCGAGTATAACAAAATACTCGGGTTTTACTTCACGCTGACGATCACGTTATGAAGTTAATTATTATTGAGTCAGTTATTCCAATTGTATTTTGTAATTATTGTGAACAATTATTTTGGAACAACAGTGTTTAAATGTGTTTGCAACACACTGATACCTGAACCGGCTTTTATCTCTGTAAAAACCTCGGGAAAAACTGAAACATTGTGCAACTATGTAACTAATTTCTATCTTAAATAAATTTTGAAGTTGCTTGGCAAGTGTAGAAATAACAAAAGAACAAAACATTGACAAGTAGCGTAAAAAAATAAAAAAAACGAAATTAAAAGGTGATGTAATTAACTCAAATTTCATATTTAGATTATTTTTTTTTTATTTTTGAAGAACTATTCCTTATAAGATTTTGCTGTATCTTTATAAGTTAAGGTACTGTATTCTTGACGCGATTCCGGGAAATGACATTTGCACCCGCACTAAAAGCCGTACTTAAAATCTGAAATACTCATTTATTGTCTTAGGGCAAGCACCAACTTTTATCACGAAAATTTTTTTTTGAGGAACCAATAAAAAAGAAGTTTCCCATATGTTGCATACTTATTTGGACACACTGCATATACACTTTGATAACATTAATATATATTCCATAGAAAAGTAATTTATATATTTCGTGTATATATAAATCACTTTTCTATGATATATTCTACTATATTTTCACCACTTCACCACAGCTTATACCGTACCGACTCAGTTATTTAACTCTCCACGTGTTTTGAAGCAATAAAATCCAACCAATAGGAGCATTTTCCTCATATTCTGGGCGTCTGCAACGAGCCGAATTATATGAGGGCGACTTCGTTTATTTATGAATAACAGTACCGGTCTGGTGTCCAATGTAGTGTTATCTTTTTCTATTACGACAGTTTGCCGAATCGAAGAGACATAAACGGATGCCGCACCTGGTTGAGACGGAAACTGAACACACCGCACAGCGTTGGACTCTCGATTTTTTGACAAGTTACGTTCTTAGATTAGATTGTTTGCGTGTTAATTATTTGTGCTCGATTATTTATTTATTTAAGTGTGTTAACATTTTGGACATTTAATCATTAAAGTGTGTTCATTGTTAACCATGGTCGTACGTTGTTTTGTCTGCAAAGGTTACAAGAAAGCCAATCCAGCTTCAGGATATTTTAGTTTTCCGAAAGATGAAAGGTTGTAAGTAGATGTTTACATTAAGTATTGAGATTAAAGTTTAGTTCATTCATATCACATTGCATGAGAAATTAATATTCTTCGTCGATAATTGTTTGGCTCCCTTCTGCAGGAAGTTTAACTTTTTAAACTTGAGACATAAATTGTATGTCCAGCCTCTTAGCATCCCATAATAAAGGCAACCAATTTAGAACCGTCACACTAATATTACAAAGGTTGTATGTAAATTTAATTAGAAATAACTAGTGAACAATGTCACATACCTACAACTATATAAATGGTTTTGAGTGACGAAATATCAATTTATTAAGGCCGTTTGACGCGATCACATTTTTGATAAAATTTCTGCCCGTAGTAATCTTTCGAAAACGGCAATCTTACTTTGCGCTCGAAAAACACACAGAACTTTTTCTACAGCCGCATTTTAAAAAATTAAATGCACATTTTCCTCTATACTTATTCTGAAATTTGCAAATGACTGTCAGTTTGACATATTATGTTCGAGCTTCGGGTTCGGGCATATTAGAACAGGAGTGCCAGCAACAAACTAACAAACGCACGACGGTCATTTATTTATCTTCGGTTTCCATGACCATTCATAGCACGCTAGACGGAAAAAGTGAGGCACGGAAAATTGATATTCTATGTTCATATTAAGATATTTATATATTTATTTACACTTATAAACACCATATTCATGGTTAGGTATAAATGACTGATCATTCTCGATCACGTTTACCAGATATCTTTTTTTATCAATTTCACTTACATATCATGTTTAATTTAATTTACTAAAAATGTAAACTAAATTAAATCGAGTCCGTCTCTGTTGAGTTCCAGCTGGCCATTAAAATCTAACATTTTTGATGTATGAAGGGCATGCGCGAAAAATGAGGAAAGCAAGAAAAAGTCAAATCTGGCTTCAACGACATCAAAGGAGCCGACGTAGAGTTAAATAACTGATTCGGTACGGTATAAGCTGTGACTTCACCTTGATTTAACGCGGCCAATGACAATGCTGTCACCTACCCACTTTAATTTCGAATAATTACTAATCTACATTGCCATACTGTCAAATCTAAAAACTGGTAATAATATAAAATTTCATTACCTGAACGTTTTCACAAAAATGGCGATAATTTTCAATTTTCTTCCTGGCAAAATTGCCAATCGTGACATCGTCCGACATATGGTATATTTTTTTTATGTTCGATTGCTTAGTAACCGACAGTTCATTATACAGTTTAGCGGACATAGTGGCACTTTATCATTGTACTAGTTAGTGAAACATAAAATAAGGGCTCACCCCCACGACAGCATCATCGGAGGTTACCAGTGACAAAGCAGCAAGAGTAGGTTACCACATTTAGTGGACAAAATGCTCTACTATGGAACTAATGAAGAATCATTGTTGTCTTAGTCACCAAGAAGGATGAGACTACTAGATTCTGCGTCGACTATAAAAGGCTCAAAGACGTCACACCAGAAGGACAGTTATCCACTTCCCAGAATTGTACTATTTTGCTATAATTTAAAGTTTGAAACTAGAATAATTTTAATAATATTTTATTCAAATTACTGCAAAATATATACATTTTCTATACATTTTAAGCCAGCTACACATAATATATGTATAATTAAAAGACGACTCTTACTAAAAATATTAAGATTAATATTGAGAATGTTAAAAATTATTTATCGTTAAGATAAATTACACAATATGATTTATAGCAGACTCTTCCGCATCTTTAATGTTGTAATTGTTTGATCTTGGTTTGGTAGATGTTCCATGACTGGTGACATTTTCTTTTAATCTCACAAAAATAGACTTATGAGGTTGTCTTCTTTCTAGATAACGATTGAAATATGTTTCAGATGCGATATCAGAATTGTTATTGTTTTGAATAAATCGTTCTAACATATCATATTTTTCGTAATTTTCGAAGAACATTTTTCACTTTTTAGCATTCAATACAGCAGTGGCGGCTCGCTCGACTTACTGCGCGCGCTGGAAAAGACCCGCCGCGCAGGCGCCGCCGCCAGAGGCTAACATGCCAAATACGGAGAATTTAGGGATGCCACGTTCAATTGGACGTAGTTATGTATAACTCGACCAAGCTCCAAAATTACAATTGTGGGAAATCGCGATTAACTTTTGCCTATCCTTAAAAAACGGTTTCTTATGATACAGATCCAATTTTCGCAGGGTATATCCAAGGGACTATTGCAAATTTATCTATGTAAACCTTTAGCAGAAAATAATAATATTTTAGAAGTTATGATAAAAAATGGCGCTTAGTCTGGTTATGCTTTTTATATCCTACGATGTTTTTTAATTTTGCAAGACCTAACCACACGCCAAATTTGTCGCATAGGACGTTTATGCAAAGCCGTTTCTCTTATTTTAAAACTGGATAGCCAGACTAAAAGTCATGTTTGTCGTTACGAAGATTTATCAACAACTAAACATTGCTTAAAAATTTAAAAAAAAAAAAACATTTTGAAACTATTATAAACCCTTTTTATTTTAAATCAAAATAACTGTTAAAGTGAAACACATTTTAAAAACTTTATTTACCAGAACTATACTTATTCTAAGAAATTACAAAACTATGAAACCTCCATAGGTATGTTGTACCATGCCAAACAAACTTCAAATGAAATAGGAAACTATTAACTTTAACCCAAACTAGTTACTCTAAAAAATGTAGTGCAAATAAATACCTAATAACTACCTAATAAAACTTTATTCTGCCTCATTTTCGACGTCAAAGTCCGGTTGCCCATCATACCCATCTAAGTCATCCTCAATAGATGGATCACTCACCAGGTTTTTATAAAATCTCTTAGCATCTTTTGGTGTCAGAGGAAGCAGAAACTTTATATCTTCGAGTTTTTTCTCTGGAATAGGCTTTCCGTCTGGCCATAAACTTTCAAGCATATTTTTAAAGGAATGTTTTTTCTCAGTATGTTTGTTCTGTGGTCTTCCACGCTTTTTTCTATATTTATTTCTTGGTGAGTTTCATCCTTGAAAGAAGTTTTTACAAATATTCTGTAGGGTCTGTCCTTTCTAATTTCAATTTCTTTAAATTTCAGCCAGTTAATTTTATTATTTGTCACATCTACTTTTCTGTTAACAATATTTTTTTCTACGTTAGCTGTACTAAAAAAATTTTCCTTTTCCATTTTATGGACAACAAGAGGATTTTTCCTTCTGCAAGATTTTATGATGTTCGTGTAGTCATCAGATGTATACAATCTTTGTTGAAGTTTTAACGCGCACTCAATATCCCCAAAATCCGTATCATTCGGTAAAAAACTGACCGGATGTTAAAAAACGTAAGGTTATCTTTTCTAACGAGAGATGGACCTCAAACATTGTCATGAGCATTAAAACCATTTTAATATTACGGTTTTGCCCACCGCAGCTATCCGACCACAAAACCAGGTTTTTACAAGCAGCCATATTAGGATCTTCTATTACATGCCGCAATAAACACGAACCCACTTCCTGGGCGCCTCTACCTGCTATACCTTCTAGCCATAAGTAACAATGCCCCTTATTTTTTTTCGCTGTATGGATTCCCAAGTTGTATAACCAGAGCTGTCTCTTATAAAAAAACAACACTTGTAGGTATGCGGGGAAGAGGCAAAGTTTTTTCCATATCAAAAGTAAGTAGTTCAAGATGTTGGTCTTCCTCGGCCCTCTTTCTATCTGCGTTCATCGCATTTCTCGTCTCACTAGCTAGAGTTAAATGATTTTGTTTTTCTATCTTGTATTTACTTTGTTCTTCAAGACACCCCGTGCTTTTTAAAACTTCCAGTTTGTCACACGTATTACAAGTGTCTTTTTTTAATGGCTTTCTCTTTAGAGTAAAATTTCTTTAAAAAAATTCTTTATATTTTGAAAATGAGACTGGACTTTCTGAGCCTTCCTTGTACAAGTGATACATAACGCTTAATGTAGTATCCGAACGAAGATACATGCAATTTGTTTGTTCTCTTGAGTAATGCGATTTATACTTTGGAAATTTTTCAATGTGTTGGATAACTTCTTGAAATCGGTGTTTTGATATTTTGTTTTTACCGCCAATACAGTATTTGCATACATACTATATGTTTCAATTTTAGAAAAATAAGGAAAACTTACCTCCAAATTTATTTCATTTGCGCGTTTTAACATAAGAGCAGTTCGGTTCATCATTTTTTTCATTTGATTGTGTCAATATTTCTTAAGCAAACATAACCATAACCTGTGCATAACACTAAATATGTCAAAATAATAATGCGGGAAGAATCGAGAATGCTTAGCAGATGTGATTTGCTTAACTAGACCAAACGCCAGAATCGTGGCGTTTAGTTGACTTATGCAAAACTTCGTGGTGTTTGGTCGCGTCATGCGAAATGCAGCTAGTAACTTAAACCGTTTGGCGCTTAGTTTAACTTAAAATATCTCCTAAAATATAGATTTCTATCGTTCCACGATTTTTTCCTAGATAGGTAATGTCTTTGGCAGTTAGATGGCGCAATAATATCAAAAAATCGAGTTTGGCGCTTGGTCGAGTTATGCATAACTACGTCCAATTCTTACCCAAAAGTCGTTAAAAACGTTTAAAAATAATATTAGAGCAAACCCCATATTTTTTGCTAGTAAACTACCAAAGATAAAACAATAAACAATGTCTCTTATTGGGTTTATGCCGTCCGTAATTAATTCTGACCACCAATTTCATCGACTCGCAGTGTATCTTTCTCTTCGTCTTGAAGCTTAGCATAGCTTTGTTTCTCTCTACGGCTGAAGCAACACATTATATTATTATAGGTTTTATTTTATTTTGATTTTTATTATAAATCTTCTCGTTAGGTGTCAATGTGCCATATTGTTATCTGTTTTTATTAAGGAAGTAATATCTGTTATATATTAAAGTAAATTGGGAAGAAATATAGATATTTTTTGGGTTTTTATTATATCTACATACCTCTGTTTTAGCTAAATATATCTGGGTACGTTGTGTTTATGTTTAAAATTTTAATTGCAGATTTTTTTTGCAAGAATCAAAGAGCAAAGTGATAGGAATGTTGCTAAATCTCGCCAAGGCAATATGCCTGTTGATGCAGCAATCAGTGTCTGGAAATTAGAGGTCAATGCTTTAATTGCATATTTCATGTTTTACACTGAGACCGAGGGAAATTTCACTCAAATATATTATGTTCCAAGTTAATTTAATTCTGAGAAAGCCATATACTTGTTTATATTGTTGGATACTTTAATTTACCACTCTTATTATATCATAAAAGTCTAATGTTTGGACCAGTTCCGATTCAATGGCTTATATTGATAGGTTTGTTACCTTTTATGGTTTTTCACTCTATTTAGTGTTTTTTACGCTGTTGCCTGGTTGGAGTTTTTTTTGAAGATTTATGAAAATACTTGTTTTGTGATGTCGGTCTCATGACTGCATACTACATCTAATAAAATTTAAAAATATAAATATTCTATCTGTAGGTATGTGTGTGTGAACAGCGTAAAATTATTCCTCAACTTCCGAGGTCTTTTGCGAGGGTTGAATAGCGGCATGCGGCGTTTTTTGTTGAAAAACAATTTATTTTTGAAGTGAAACTTCTTTAGCTAGGGTAAGTCAGAAAAAATTAAAATGAAATGAAACGGAAATCAGAGTGAAACACTTTAATGAAGCATAATATATTTTTTTTCCTCCTCTCGTCCCCATACGTGGACCCTGTCGAGCTCAGAATTTCGCTTGCAGAGCTACCTACGGTCAGAAAACCGTTTTTCCTTATAATTTCCCCCTTAACGTGGAGCACCGTCGCTCCCCATATGGCTCAAGGTAGCCCCCCAGGTACCACACCTCCCATAAAAATTTGCACCCTACCTCATCCCGTTCTCTCGGAATTAATTATTTTAATTTTTTCTTTTCTCTCCTCCCCAGTCAACTGCAAAATTTTTTCTCTTGTGATATTATATATGAAAATATTTGGCACTCGACATATGTCATATCCCCTAGGTATTTGGACTTGCGCCGTATAAATATTCAAAAATATAATAGGTATGCCCCCATAGGGCGCTGGTGTGATTCTGGCTGGCCAATCAGCATTCATTTTCAGTCACTTGCCGCCGGTACATGTGGACCTACCATAAAAATTTCGACCTCGTACCTCTTCCCGTTCTCCCGAAATTAATTATTCAAGTTGGTCCCGTTTTCGTCCAGGATCTTCTTTTTACCCCGGCTACATACCCTGAAATTTTCAGCCCTCAACCTTTATGGGACCATGCCAGTAGAAGGAGCGTTACGTTACATATCAGAGCATGACGCGTGATGCGTGACGGCTCGGTCTCATTCAACCCCCGCAAAAAATAGCGCAAAACGCGCCTAAAGAAGCTTTCAGTTCAAAAAAATCCCCCTTTAAATTAGAACCCCGGTCCCCCCGTATGGTCGAAGGTGGCCCCCCATGGAGCGCACCACTGCCATAAAAATTTCGAACCCGTACCAAAGAGTATATAATGTAAAGAGAAGACAGCCGGCGAATTTCCTTTGATCTTTCGTCAGCCGTTTCAAAGACCTCGTCCCTTTAACTCGGAGATATCGCGACGTTGCCGGATGTAACTTTTTATCAAGGCGGGCGATGTTGACGTCAAGTCAAACAAGATGTCGAATAATCGATTTCATCACAGTGGTTCGAAATAACGAAAATCAGGACAAAATTTACTAAATATCTAATACTTTCTGCTAGGATCAAATTTTATATGGAGCGATTTTCATTCAAATTATCTGAATTTGTTTAAACTTTTGCATTTTTTAAAAATCTCAGTGCTCAACTTATTTTAATTAAAAAATGTGATAAAATTCAGTTTTTTAATGTTTCCGGCGAATTTTTTTTAAATTTATTCAGGACGTCTAAAGCTTTAATTAATCAAATAAGAATTTCCTTCAGTTTAAATTAAAAAGGTGTAATCAATATTTTCGATTATTTTAAAGGAAAGTTTCAATCAAAACATAGAGGGGATAAATTCTTAGTATGTAGATAAACCAACGAAAAAGTAAATTCTATTCGAGTCTCACTTTAAAGCTTCATATTCACTTCCGCAAATTTCGCCTTTTTTTGACAGTTGTTGATTTTTCGCGCGAATGAAAGTTTTGGTCCCTACTCATTGACGCGAAATTTTGTCGGCGAATATTTGCTAAAAAGTTCAAATAGTTTTAACTTTTTTGCGAATTTATGCTTTAGAATAGGTTTTATAGGTTAGGTCCAAGTACCGGAAGATGTAAGCAGATTAGCAATATATTTTTAAGTCTAGAATGAGCTCAATTAATCTCATTTCTGCAACTAAATTGCGAAAATCGCATTTTAAAAATATATTTCTAACCGAAAATTTTCTTTTCTGGTGCCATTTAGCTGGTGGGTATTTCGTAATTTTAGGATAATTACCAAAAGGATGCGAACGGAACACATAATAATATTTCCACCGAAAAAAATTATAATTAATATTATTATCCAATGATCAAAGTATCTAGTCTACAATTTAACTAATGAACCCAATGCCTGGATAGAATAAACATATAAATATAGCAAAGCAGTCAAGAAATTCGAGGTTAATTCACAATTATGGTATACGGGGTCCCGTTTTTGTCCAGGATCTTCTTTTCACCCCATCTACATCCCCCGAAAATTTCGGCCCTCTACCTATATGGGAACATGCCGGTAGAATTTAAGGAGCGTTACGTTACGTTACATATCCGAGTGTGACGCGTGACGGCTCGGTCTCATTCAATCCTCACAAAAAAAACGCAAAACACGCCTAAAGCAGTTTTCATTTAAAGAATTCTTAAAAATTTCTTTATAAATGAAAAAATTACTCATGACCGCTCCCAGTGTCACTGTCCGCTTCCGTTGCAGTGATTTGATTGATTTGAAAGGATTTTTGTTTTAAAACTAGAAGCTATAAAGTTTTTTGGCGTGCGAAACTCGGAACGACACGCCTCCAAAGATGTCTACTATATTTTTCCATCAATTGACAACCACATAGACATAATAAAAGTTATATAGAGTAAAATCAAAATATTATAACCTTAACAAGGCGAGGTGGTGCCCGCCATATAAACTAAGAATTTGTAATAATTTGTATTTGTTTTATTAAGTAAACCTTCTCAATTAAATAAATAAAGTATTGTTGTACTTAGCGAAGATAAATTGTACTGGTATACAACTTAGAAATTGGAACATTGGGATATTTTAGAGTATCAGGCGTCGCTCTGGACCGCCGCCGGTTCCGCGGCGCCCCCACTGTCTGATGGGCGCCCCTAGGCCATAGCCTAGTTAGGCCTGACAAGGCCCCTGGCGAGCCAAGATATCGCATTTTTAATGTTTTCCTTTACCTCTGCATTGCTCCTTAGTATGACTACTGTATAAATAAATGTACAGTAGGTTCACTGGAGACAAATTTCGGATTTCGTCGACAGCGTTTGGCGTCGGAGCGAATCCGGATAGTAGTGTTTAGACAGGACACAATTCTCCCCCCAACCACGCTTTTGCTCGGTTACCTTGAAATAGTCCCCGCCCACTTGGCCTTGGGTATATTCGACCTTGAATGACATTGAGCTAATTAGACCTTGAATGTCCTTGAGCTTTTGTTGAAGGTCGCGCATATGACCTTGGAATTGATCCAAGCGTGTATGACCTTGACCGTCCTTGGGATTGTTTTGGTGTTTTTACCTCGACTGACTTTGAGATAATTTGATTTTGAATATCCTTGAGTTTTTAGTTGTGCGGTTGCTCCATGTATACATGACCTTGAAAGCTCTTGAGACTGTTTGCAGAGGGTTGTTGTTCATGATGTTTGAAAGCCAGCTAGGGACATGCAACTTGACTTTGTGTGCCCTTGAGATAATTTCAAGTGACATCGACCTTGCGTGTCCTTGGAGATATTTGAAGATCACACCCTTGACCTTGAACGCTCATGAATGTTGGTTATATATTTCAGAATGACATAACATAAATTTGAGAAATATGTTCTGGAGCTATATAAGACGCAATAATGCAGATAAAAGTTAAAACCTTTCTGACTAGTAAAGCACTGTGCAGTATTCTGATAGTATTGTATTATCTGCGAGGTGTATTTATTAAAGGTACTACTACTTTTTTCAAACAATAATGTCTCTCACAAGAAACAATTATCAAAATTAGTGAAAAATTTAACAAATCAGTGGAACAAATAGAACGTAAACCTTCGATTTGATGTATCAAATTTATCTGGGTGTTCAGCAATAAACTGGTAAAAGTTTAGAGAATCTCTATCAGTGTACAATACGCATTTTCACCGGATATG
>JAEQML010081460.1:0-11188 GCA_016904865.1 Pissodes strobi
AAAAAAACATCATTATGATGTATTAAAATACATGGATATAATTCCGAATTAGACACTAAATATTTAAACAATTTTATCTCAATATGTAGGTAGTTGGTAAATTTACGCAAGTGGATGGCCCTGATCAAAATGCTTTCGCTTGTAGCTTATGGATCCGAAGTAACTTGCAGGGACCTCTCTACTTTCTGATATTTCAAACGGAACCTTAAAATATGCTGACTTTTTTGGATGTCGTGACGTAATGGTGCGCAAAATTGAGGCAATTTTTTTTTAAAATTACCCAATGGCTGCCAAGCTGCTAAAAAGCGTCGTAATAGATATGATAAGACATGTTTATTTCAATTGTCGCTCAGTTAGGCCGGGAATTTTTGGCGTACCCTACGTACTTAATCGGATCATTCGCTTCAATACCGTCACGTGGATAAAACATCATAGACACGGGCCACGGTTAAAAATAGTAACAAAAATAAATACTGACTATTCGACCGCCAAGTAATAAGTCAAGGTATATTATTTAATCATTTAATTATTCAGGTAACACATCGCTAAAATGTGTAATTCCGATTTTCAGAAGCCCACTAACTTTAAGTCAGGCATACTGGACATAAGTACATTAAGTTTACATACGAAAAGGGTTCACTTGGTTTACCTAAGATACTTACATCAATAAGAAAGAAACGATTCCATTGTATTTTTCCGGGAACACTAATGCGGCAAATTCAGCCGTGTCCCCTTGGCAAGAGAGGCTTGTTCTTCAGAAATCATTATAGGAAAAAGGAGTCGAATGATAGATACATACATCATTGCTCATTCCAACTGAAACTCTATTTACACTCGTACCGACTTATTAGGTTTTACTTGAATGATTATTAAAAAAGTGCAATAAAAAAATAATCGCATACCCTTAATTAATTAATGTTCAAAATGTGACCCATTTGCCTCCATATAACAAATTCTGGTCACGTACGGTTCGAACGTTCCACTTATTCGTCTCTACATTCTGGTATAATTATTTGACAACCTTCAATTAATTTGGATGGTAAGTGTTGCCAGAGAAAAATAATCATTTCAATAGGCTCATTTTCAATTTTTCAAAAATAATTTTATTCAAAAGACGTTGACATATTATGAAGTTGATATACCAAAAATCAGATTTTTCTGAGAAGTCTGAATCAGTGAAAATAAATAAGAAAGTGCCACTGGAACATTTAAAGACGTGTTGTCATAAGATATAAATATCGCGTTGGGATATATATTTATCTATGACAGTGACAGAAACGTCAGCATTCTCGCGGCGCGGTGGCGCGGGTCGCGTCCTAGCAACAGGACGTGATCCTATTTTATTACGTCAGATCTCCGATCTAGACGCACTTCGAATTCTGCATATTTAAACTCTTATATTTCAAGAACCGCTTAACGGATTGATTTAAAATTTTGAATATGGCTTATTTTTATGAAGTATTTTGGATAGGTAATAGAAATTTGATTGATTTTTTTTAATGAGCCTATTGTAAAACCTCGGGGAAATTTTATGTAAATTCTTTTCGGCGGCTTGCAAAGTATATTTAAAATTGAAATCAGTAGTCTAATTCAATTTTCTTCCTTATTCACCTGATGGACTCTTATGGTATATTGTGCTTACCATCTGGTTAAAACTTCTGCCAACATTCCTCCTGACGAAGTTAATCATGTTGTTGAGAGAGTGCTTTTAGGTTGCCTAGTAATAGCTTACCCCTAATTTATTTAGCGTATGGAGGTTGTAGTACGATATATGAGAAAAGGATCCAAAACACAAAGAAGATGACCAGGCGTGCCCATGTCATGTTACAAAGTCAGCGAGCACATACAGGGATAAAATAAGATTAGAATATATAAAACAAATATGTGATACGACAAACTATATACCCGCATCCAAATTGCGTAGCCATTCGCTTGCCTGTGGTGTAGCTAGGGTAGGAATGGTTAGGGCATTCCGATAAAATGTGGCGGATAGTTTGCTGCTGGGATCCACAATCACATGTAGCGATTCAGCTCTGCCCCATTTGCGTAAGGAATCCGCACATTTCCCGCAACCCGTTCTAACTCAGTTGAGCATTGACCCCAGTCGGCGTGGCAAGTCGGATCCATTGAAATCTTTAGTTGGATCGTCTAGGTGGATGTAATGGTATCCTGTGGTTTCCCATTTATGAATCGAGTGCATGTTTTCATATCATTCTAGTGCTGATTGAATTACTGGATGTCTTAATTTAAGCCAATGGTATTGCCCATGAATGGTTTCATATCATTCTAGTGCTGATTGAATGGCTGGATGTGTTGATTTGAGCCAATGGTATTGCTCTGTTAGGTATGGAATATCAGTATCGATTAGTAGATCCACGTTAGCCATTATTTTCCAATGTTCCCCAATGAAAGTTGCTGTTCTTCGGATATCTGGTGCTGTGATTCTACTGAGTACTAGGGAGCAAGCGCGCTGGTATTTGGCGTATGGTATAGTCCTAGTAATCAATCTCATCATTTAGTTTTTTTTATGGCAGTGGCACACACACTAAAGGGATATCCTATGGCGCTCAACGAGCGGTGTGTGTGTACGAAGATGTTGATTGACACGGTTCTTGAATAGTTGTAGATTAGGGGAAAACAGATGTCCAGGGAGTGAGTTCCACAGTAATGTGTGCGCCAGACAAAGGAGTTCTTGTAAAGCGATGTTCTAAGTGTTTCCAGTTGTACGACGAACTGATGGGCTGTTGCCGTCTGTTGTGACTGTCTGACAGGCGTTGCCAGGGGCGGTATGAGGCGGGCCAAATCCTGGGAACATCTGCCGTGAAAGTATCTGCAAAACAGGGACATCTCGGCCACATGTCTGCGATGTTCCAGACTATCCAGATTCCGGGTCGCCGACAAGACGCACAGCTCTCTTCTGAATGGACTCCAGCAGCTTTAGGGTCTGATTTGGTGAGGCACCCCAGATGTGTGAGCAATATTCTAAGCACGGTCTTATTTGAGCTTTGTAGAACAAGAGCAACTGCTGCGGTGTATACAGTTTTTTGTTGCGAAATAGCGCACCAAGCTTCTGGGAGACTGATTTTGCGATGTTAGCAACGTGGTCATGCCATGACATATTGCTGTTGACCGAGACACCCAGTAGTCCAATTGACGAGGATGAAGAAATGGTCGATCCTGCCATAATGATGTCAGGGCCCGCCGTATTGGCCCTCTTGGTAAACGTGGCTGCTTGGGTCTTTGTTGCATTAAACTGTACCAAATTTATGTCGCCCCAAGTTTGAACTTTCTCCAGGTCTTGATTAATTACTGTAATCTGCTCCTGTCTGCGGTGATAAGTCTCAGTCGCTGTTAAAGGTTTTTCTGATCTAAATTGGGAGGCAAGGGTACTGTCATCTGCAAAACTGTAAACAGAATTATTCGTTCGGTCAGCAGGTCATTAATATAGATGAGGAACAGAGTTGGTGAAAGTATTGCGCCCTGAGGCACGCCCGCGTTAATGTATCGGAGATGTGTCCATCAACTGCAACGTGCAGAGATCGGTTTTTAAGGAAACTGGCAGGTCAGCTGCAGAGAGAGGCTGGCAGTCCGAAGGACGGCAGTTTGTTGAGCAATCCGTCATGCCAAACTCTGTCGAATGCCTTCCAAATATCCAAAGCAATCGCTCGAGATTCTCCGTAGGTCTCAATTGCCCTACTCCATATATGAGTGACATAGGCCAATATATCTCCTGTCGATCTCTCTTTGCGAAAGCCGTATTGGTTATCGCTGATTATTCTGTTGTTCTCGAGGTACTTGAGGAGTTGCTGATTGACTACACGTTCCAAGACTTTGGAGATTATTGGAAGCAAGGCAATTGGGCGATAGTTTGAGGGCGTTTTTTTGCCTTTTTTTGGAATAGGTTGCACTCGAGCGACTTTCCAAGAAGATGGGTAAATCCCTTTTCAGCGAGACAGAGAAAAAAGTGGAAAAAACGGGTGTTAGTTCGTTGGCGCAGTTCTTTAACACGATGACAGGTATTCCGTCCGGTCCTGATGCCTTTTGCCATGATAGTGTTGGTGTTCGATATGGTGGAGAGAGCCTTGTTATTCCCAAACTTTAAAAAAAAAATAGTTGCTGATTACTTAAGTTCTATAATGAGTTTAACAATCATGGATGAGCAGTTTGGGTTTTTTAGCAAGAGATCCACGGAATTAAATTTAATTATCTTTGTTGATTACCTGTCGGGTATCGTGGAGGGGGTGGAGAGGTTCACGCTATCTACACTGACTTCTCTAAGGCATTCGACAAGGTTAATCATGGGTTATTGCTTGGGAAGCTAAGAACAGATGATCTTCGGGGAAGCTTGTATGAGTGGGTGAGAGCTACCTCAGATAGATATCAAATTGTGAAAATAAATAATTTCACATCTAAACATTTTCCTAATTCCTCGGGAGTCCCGCAGGGATCCCATCTGGGTCTGTTATTGTTAATAATTTTTTATGTTTCGCTGATGATCTAAAATGCTATCTTGTTATTTTTTCTTTGAATGACTGTCACAAGCTTCAATCTGATTTTGACAGACTTGTTGAATGGTGTGACCTCAATGCGATGGATTTAAACATAGCAAAGTGTAATTCGATATGCCTTACTAAGAAACACATTAAAACTGTATTCAACTACAGCATAAAAGGCTCGCCTCTGCCCCAAGTGGGATTGCTATCATTTGCTAATCATATTGATACCGTAGTTTCAAGACTGAGTATGCTTTGCTTCATTAAAATACCTACATCGGGCTTTACGAGTATTTATGCTATTAGATTGTTGTATTGAAGCCTTGTGAGACCGTTATTAGAATATTGTTCAGCAGATTGTAAACCTCATTATATGTGTCATATTCATAGAATTGGGCAAGCACAAAGAACGTTTCTTAGGTATTTGGTTTATAAATCAAACATTCTACCTAGTGATGGTTATAGCTATGATCTTAAACTGCTACAAGACAAATTTGCATTACCAACATTGAAGGTTAGAAGGGATCAGGCAGATCTGAAGCTTTTCTTTAAGATTATTAATTATATGGTTCACTGTCCTATTTTGATTTCATTGGTGGTGCTCTCAGTTCCATCTAGAAATACTAGATCATGTAACATATTTCAGCAGCCCTTTAGGCGAACTAATGTTGGATTTAAGTCATTCATGTCACGTGTGGCAAGAATGGCTAACTCTTATTCTGACAATCTAGATTTTTTTATGCCTTCTTTAACAGTTTTGTGAGTCTTTTGAAGCGTAGGATGATTTAGAAGAGTCTGAATAATGTCAATAAATAATAAAACAATTATATTTTTCTTTTGATTTGTTTATGATTTATGAGGGAGAGGGATGAATTATTGATGAGTGATATTTGTATGGTATTGTAAATTTAAGCTAAACTGTATACGTAATTTAAGTTTAGTAGTTCTATTAAGGTGAAACTTAGTAAAATTGTACTAAAAGTGAGTAAGGCTCGTTAATAAATAAATATTATTTAGTTTTAATAATAATTGATCAAAATCAAGCTTACAATTTCCTCTCTTAGTTTCAACCAACACAGTGGTGTAAAACTGAGCTTGATAGTTTTTACCTAGTGTTCAGTAGCGTAGTCACTTTCTGTCTAAAAAGTTTTTTGAGATATTACCAAACTAATGATTTTTTAATTTTGTAAATATAAATTTTTATAATAAATTCGATATTTGTAACAGTAGTGTAACGGAATATAAGTTTATTCCGCTCCATTAAATTCAGTGCAATTACGAATGATTTTCGATGTTTGGGATTTGAGTTGCCAGTGACATCTAGTCGCGAATGGGTGTATTTCGTGCAAGTAATTATTTGGAAGGATAAGTACGCTATTTTATACCTACAATTTGTGGAGTTGTTTCGCTATAGATTACTATATTTAATAGTAACATGTATTCGTGGATGGGCTTATCTCGTGTGGTTGGTAATTGGGGAGCGCAGTACGCTATTTAATACCTACAATTTATGAATTTCATTTACTATAGATTATTATATTTGGTATATATTGGTATTTCTTTTGCTTAACGCTGCGTGACCTATAGTAGTAGTCACATGATATAAATTATCCAATTAAGCGGGGTCGTTTTATCTTTGTGGCAATGCTGACACGGGTGAGTGCTGGTTTTTAATCTGGAAATATTTTATTCATCAATATATTTCACAATTTTTTTCATTTTTAAATACATAATTAATAATTGTTTCTGATTCACTTAATCGTATTTGGCTAAAGCAAGAATTTAGCATTTTTATATTACATTTTCAATTAGCTTACAGCTTCAATTATCTTAATTTTTGTAGTAACCGTTGGGTTAAGATACCGATTTATTGGTGGATAATTGCGTCTCACATCAGTCAAATTCATGTAATTTGAAAGTGGTTTAGTCCAAATTTACAGAGGACGTAATTATTTCATCGTTTAGCGATCACGCACATTATTTTACGTATTTCCATTCAAATTGAACAGTATTATTTGGGGAATTCTTGGAGTAAGTTCTATATATTCCTGTAAAGGTAGTAAATTGAATTTTCGGAAGAATTTCTTCGAATTTTCCCTCATAGTATAGCTGGTTTTAATATTTTATCGTTTCAGGCTTGTTTAATTAAATTTTCAGCTTATTTGTTACATCAAGCATATAATTATTAGCACTCGCCCTGTCTCGTCTCAACACTCATGTCCGACATTAATTTGCATTTATGAGAGGTTAATCTCACATGTGTAAATTTACCTGTTTTTTATCTTTTATCTAAATTTCTATCTCGATGTGAGATAGTGATTATCTTATCTATATCTTTAATTAATTGAGGCGTAGTTACGCTCAATTATCGTTTATGCGCCAAGGGCCAAATAAAAAAAGCAATTGAAATTATTTATTTGGAGTTATCCCATTTATAGACAGGTTGTACCTCTATTTTTTCTATTTATCATTAAATTCAAGTTATCTTTAATTTAGGTTTGCCGAGAGTCACTAATTGGAAGGCAATTGCATAATTTTGTTTTGAATTTAAATTTCAGTCATTATTTCTTTTAAATTTCATATTGTATGTAAAGAAAAGGATATCTTGAGTAACAGTAGTTATTTATAATTTTTGCTCAACTTAAAATTGTAATTTAAGTTTCTGGTTATTCCTGTTTTAACCAGTAAATTTTCAAATTGTTGATTGCTTCCTCATGTGTAACAGTCTCACTGAGATCCACACGATATTTCCCTGAATACTCCTTAATTAGCGATATACATAGGTCTATTTTTTTGCATGTATCCAACGTTGGCTAAAGAAACATCGTGATTGGCAAGTAGCAGGTGTTCGTCTACGTCGCTGTAGCAGACCTGTAGAGGGAGCTGACACTAGGTTAACCTGTAAGTCCTGGATTAACCCATTAACATTAACTTGGGAACAGGCAGAAGTGGTTCCATTAGAGGTCCCAATACGATCGCATGGTTACAGAATAGTTGGACAAGCTAAGTATTAGCCAATCAGAAGATAAATCAATTGTAAAGACCAGTGATATCGCCTCCTTCATTAATTTTTTATCTTTTACATTAATTTTAATTCTCATTACTAGTCAATTTATTCATAAACTTTATTTCAAATAATTTCATCAATTATATTTGTAATTTAATCATATTGATAATCTCCATTTCACATGATACCAATGTTGTAATTTAATTGTAAATTTAATATATTGTTGTTTGAATTCATTTGTTTAATTTATCGCAAAATTGAGGTCTGTGAGACACCAATTATAAGGGCAAAATTCTGATATTCTTATCTTCATAGTTATTGATATTTAAGTATTCATATTCAGTTCGCATTGTCCCTAGGAACTCTGGCGCCCAAAAAAAAATCAGTTAATAAAAGAGACAACCCACCCCCTAGGGAAAATAAAAACAAATCTCGTGCTTAATTAAATTAAATAAATTAACTTTCGCTACAAATTATTGGCCAACTAAATTTATCCTTACAAATTGGCGACTGAGCTAGTATATCATTACAAAGTGACGCCCAATTGATCAATTTCATCACAAAGAGGCGCCCAATTGTTCAATATCATTACAGCAGACCATGACCAATTTATTAGAAACAAGTGAAAAATGTTGATAATTATTATTTTATAGATTACAGACTTCAAAAATTAATTTTAACGTTTCCATCTAATCATTATTTTTTTACATTATGCATTATTATTACACAATTAGAACATTCAAAATGTGTTTACAAAGAAACGAGAAAAACATTATCACAAAATTAAGTACCTAACTGTAATTTAATCTTTTCGTATCAATTAGACCACATTCAATATCAAGTGCAAGTTCTAGTTTTAACATGAACGCACTTGCACTCTTTAAAACGTTATATAATATCAAACACTGGTCGATCAATGACTATTTTCACTTTGTGATATTTTCGTCTTAATGTCTGCACGCGAAGTCTGATCAGCTGACTTAATTTTAAAAATCTGGCTCAAAGCTCAATGTCGTATATTTTGTCACTGCCGTGCCAATAGCTACGTAACAAGTTTATATATAAACATGTTTTGAAAATGTATCAATATTAAACGTAATGAAGGATTTAAGACTTTTAATCTCATTGCATAGCAAAATTAATTCTATTCGACAATAAAAAACCCTATTTCCATCAGTTAGATTACACTAGTTTAGAGCAGACCCAATTGAAATACATACTAAATTAGATCACCTTAATACGAGATGTACTTTGCAATCATTTGGCATGGAAATTACTTTTTTGAATGATGACAATTTTATATATGATTTTTGCGGATTTCAATTTTACAAAAATTATCCTTAAGGTGTAATATAAAAAAGAATTAAGTCTAATCTACCTAGTGCACAGGGCAGCCAGATCATTGCCCCAGGACGGCCTACGATAAAAGGCGGTCCTAAGAACTAACATAAATTACATGAAACTTAATTGATCCACAAATAAAAAAATAACACAAATTTCAGAAGGATAAATTTATTTTCGTAAATGAAACTGGTTCAAAAATCATCTGCATTGGAACGTGGCTAAAATAATTTAGCGACTGATGTTGATGAATTTGAGACGCAGGCGGGTCTTCCACGATTCGCAGAAGATGCAAATGCCTATTTCAGCGACAGTGTGAGGAGCTTCGTCACAGGCCTTATGTCCTAACCCTACAGGGCCATGAGTCTCCCAAGAGAAGCTCAGCCTGTCTCATCCCTGGAATGGTCCGCCATAGATCCCTGGCCCGCACAATCATTACGTTCATCAGAATGGCGGCGACCGTACTATAAGACACACCTATTACAGGCTCAGGTCCCATTGGACGCATTGCTGAACCCTGTCGTGTCAAACGATTAGCCTCCTCGTTCCCAGGGGCATTCGAGTGTTCCAAAACCGAATCAAAACTGACCCTATTTTGAAAAATATAGCAACATGGAATGTTCGCAGTTTGTTTGAAAGCGGAAAAACACATAACACAATCAGTGAGATGAAAAGACTCAAAATAGACGTTCTGGGCATCAGCGAGATGCGTTGGCCAGAGACTAGAGAAATGGGAGTGGAAGATCATTACATTTATTATTCCGGCAATGATGGTGCTCGACATTTGAATGGTGTAGGTTTATTGGTGGGGCGCAATATGAGTAGATCCGTCAAGAGTTTTGTGTCCATCTCTGACAGAGTGTGTATATTAAGCCTAATACAGCGCCGATAGCAAGTAATCATACAGGTTTATGCGCCCACGTGTGATGGTTCTGAAGATGAAGTGGAAGTTTTATACGACGACGTTAAAAGAGCACTGAAATTGACCAAATCAGTTATAATCATGGGCGATCTTAAAGCAAAATTAGATAAAGGTCGGAGAGGATATCGTGGGAGATTATGGCTTAGGTGCACCAAATGAGCGAGGAGATCGATTAATACAATTCTGCCAAGAAAATGACTTAATTATAGCCAATACACATTTTAAACAACCTCCAAGGTGTCTATATACGTGGATTTCCAATGCAGATAGAAATCTACGCAATCAAATAGATTTTATCATTATTAACAGAAGATTCAGGAATACCATTCATAATACTAAGACTTATCCTGGTGCAGATGTTTTACCGGACCACTCATTATTGGCCGCTACATTGAAACTGAAACTGAAAAAATACAAAAAGCGTCAGGCTCTACAGTGTATAGACACAAGAAAGCTTTTAGATCCAGCAATAAGAACAGAAGTGCAAGAAGAGTTAAACTCCAGATTGGGTAGCATTAATCAAACAATTAACGAAGATAATATCGAAAACACGTGGAGACAGATTAAAACATCCGTAGTAGAAGTTAGCCAAGCTAAGCTGAAAAGCAACAGAACCAAACACAAAGCTTGGATTACCGATGACATCCTGAAATTAATGGACCGCCGTAGATCATATAAAAATAAAGACCCTGGCAGATACAAAGAGGTGCAAAAGGAAATTAGGGCTAAGATTAGACAAGCGAAGGAAGAGTGGTTGACGGGGCAGTGCAATGAAATAGAGCAGTTAGAAGCCAAACACGACTCTTTTAATATGTACAAGAAAATCAAACAGACAACTGGTCAACATAAAAAGAGCAACAACAGCACCCTCATGAACGAGCAACAGCAAATTCTTAGTAGCACAGAAGAGCAACTACAGGAATGGAAAAAATATATTCAAAATCTCTTTGTAGATGGTAGTTTTTCGCATAATATTACTCTGGATGACGGGTTAGATATCACTAAGGCAGAACTCTTACACGCTATATCAAGTGCAAAAAACGGAAAGGCATTAGGACCAGATGGAACACAAATAGAGGTTTTAAAAATATTGGAAGAAGACAGGGCCCTTGCACTTCTATTAAGCTTGCTCAACTGCATATACAACAAGACCGGAGTATAAAGACTGGCTCAGGTCAACATTCGTTGCTATAACAAAGAAGGCTAACTGCAAGTATTGTAAAGATTACAGAACGATCAGCTTAATGAGCCATGTATTAAAGTTGTTCCTGAAAATCGTTCATTCCAGAATATACACCAAATGCGAAGAAAATATTGGCAAGTCTCAATTTGGTTTTAAAAGCGGTTTCGATACAACGGAGGCGCTGTTTAGCGTCCAGGTTCTAATACAACGATGTCGAGATGTAAACGTCGATGTATATGCTT
>JAEQML010081461.1:0-11188 GCA_016904865.1 Pissodes strobi
ATAACTAGGTTAAATTAATAGATTATTTAAAATGTCCGAGGCACAGAGTTGACAACAAGGCCTTTGGAGGCTAAAACCGACCATCAGCTATGTTGTCGAATTGTGCTAAGTCCTATTGCACTATGTATGCGTTGGCTTAAATTTAACTGTGGAATCGCAAAACTTCTTTAGCGTTCGTTTGGTCGAACAATTTTCCCTTAGCCTAAGGTTTGAAACAATTGGCAAAATTATAAGACAACAGTCCTCAATGTCCTACTTGGAATTATAAATTACTTATAACAATCTAGTCAATAATTGCAATAGCATCGCGATATCAACAAATCAATCGACTTGTCTGAACCACTAATCTCTATCCTCTATCGTTCCCGTTCTCTTTGGCAGCGGACCTGCTGCGTGAGCGAGAACGCGACCTAGAACGCCTCTCGTCCCTGTTGGAACGTGAGCGGCTCCTGCTCTTTTTCGACGCGGATCTCGATCTGCGAGACCTGGAGCGACTACGCGATCTCGAATTGCTCCTCGATCGGCTGCGACGGTCGCGAGAGCGACTCCTAGAACGGCTACGAGACCTGCACAAATTATAATAAAAATTGTAAAATATAATTCCGCTCAGGTGTATGGAAGAAAATGGCAATTTTAGTAGGTGTGGTTAGGTACAAATTTGAACACAAGCACGTAAATTGGCCGAATATTACAAGTGTATTTTTAGTGTTTGGTTGGAAAATGCCATTTTTTTTCATACATAATTGATCAGCTGATATATTTTCCTAAATTATTTTCATAAAAAGGTGACGAATAAGCAAAACACCAAAGCGCGCAAATTCGACGGAAATAATGAATCATTGCCATACTCTTGACTGCTGCAATAGGCTTACATTTTTTTCTATATAAAATATGCCATAATCCAATGTAACAACAGAAAAAATATATAATTATACAGTACTCCTCTCGGCCTAAAAGATGAGTTAGGTTGTAGGCGAGGCATTTAATAATAACTGCTAGGAAAAGAGTACCCAGTGTCAAATTTACCAAGAGGATATTAGCACGAGAACGCGTAAGTCAATAGCGTCACGCCACGAAAATTATCCTTTTAGTAAATTTAACAGGCAAAATTTTGAGGTAAAACGGGTCAGTAAAAATACTCGAAACACATTCGTTACTACTTATAAGAAATTTTGCATTCCGTTATAGCAAAAAGAGTTTGTCAAATAGCCAAACGAGGTCGGGTTTCAAAGTAACTTATGTGCAACTACCCTCTGTATAGGGAGCTGAACGCTGGTTTTTTATGAACTGTGGATTTTTCAGAATAATCCTCGACTCATCAAGTTAAATTTCACTTAAGGTAAACTAAGCTGGAATAGTTTTCTTCTATATGGTTAGACTGACTGTTTCACAGCAAGTGTACTTCTACCTGTGCCATTCCCATTTTTTATGCGAGCATTGTATGGGGGCCACAATGCTTATCAATATATAGTTTTAAATGCCCATCAAGTTAAGGATTACAGTGTTTGCGAAGTTCTGTAGATCACAGTCAATACATGGTGAGTGCATGATACTCTTAAATTAAACTTTCTTGGAACGAAACTTCTTCAATTCCATTTAAAGAGTGTATATTTGAATTTGTTATGATTTTCTTCAAGTCCATAAATACCTATGTCTTATGTATCTACCGATCACCTTCTTCTAATTGTAACATTTGCCTTATGAGCCTTCATGTAACCTTTTCTGAAATTCCTAACTCTGCATTTATTGTTCTTACAGGAGATTTTAATCTAAATGTTTGTGCTAAGAGTTCCATCTTTACTATGCACTTATGTCACTTACTTCAGTCATATAATTTATGCATTCCTGCAGCACTATTGATTATATTATTTGTTCTAATTCTAGAGAGGAGGCTGTTCAATATTCAATCGAAAACGCTGCTTTATCCGCCCATCAGGCAATTTTTTGTAGATTTTTAAATGTCGTGCAAGATGCAATACTCAATTTTCAAATGTTCAATTTCAATGTTTATTAATGATAGCATACATATGTATTTTCACCAGTCAAATCTCTTTGTACAACATTCTTCTACTTAAGATCAACCACCTAACTAAGCTTAAGTACTATTAATATATGCATTAAATAAAAAAGAAAAACTAAAGTCCTAAAATATAAAATAGTCAATTTTAAAAGTCAAACAAAAAACTATAGAATACAGATAGAAGACTTGGTTAAAATGTTACTTATATACTCACAAACAAAACAAAAGATAATAAAAAGCTTACCTAGGTCCTAGGTAGCTTTAAAAAAAATTCAAAAATTCACTGGTATTGCAAAATGCATTCTCAATCAGCAGCCTCCTGACCTCTCCCCTAAATGTTTTTAGGGCAAAAGCCTTCAGTTGGTCAGGTAATACATTATAGAATTTAAGACCAATAAAATCAGGCTTTCTTTGACACTTTTGCAACCTACAGAAAGGAACTACTATATTATCTCTTTGTCTGGTATTGTATTCATGCAGATTTTTATGTGATATATAGTCACACATGGTCTGTTTGGTGTAAATAAGGTTTTCAAAGATATACTGTGCAGGCACTGTCAGAATATTAAGTTCTCTAAATGCAATCCTACAATCTTCCCGAAAACTCAAGCCTTGCAGAATCCTTAACGCCTTTCTTTGAAGTCCAAAGACACAAGGCCAGTCCGCTTACCCTCCCCAAGCTATTATGCCATATGATATTATGCTATGGCAAAGAGAATGATATGCAGTTAACAGGGTCTCTTGCGATACACAGGCATGGAGATTTCTTAGAACAAATATAGCTCCATTCAATTTACCACTTATATAATTAATGTGCTGATCCCATTTTAATTTCTGGTCAAGATAAACCCCCAGGAACTTTACAGGTTCCTGGTTTGTATATTCAAAATCCAAATTTTTTTAGAGCAAAAATAATGTTATGGGTTTTCTCCCTGTTCAATAGCAATCCGTTTGCCGTGAACCAGCTTTCAGTCCTTGATTGTGCGTAATCAGTTTTTTGTAAAACCCCCCGAAGTGTTGGATCAGAAATGGATATAGCCGTATCATCCCCAAAGACAGTGTAGCCAGTCCAGGTCACACAAAGGCAGGTCATTTATGTAGATCAAAAACAACAAGGGTCTTAAGACTGAACCCTGTGGGACCACAATGCTGACCACCCTCTCCCCTGAGAAACCACCATCCTAAGTCTGCACAATTTGCATTCTATTAGTCAAATATGATTTAATGGTTTTGACACTGGTTTCATGGAAATTATAAAAAGGCAGTTTTTTCGGCAACAAATCATGAGACACACAATCAAAGGCCTTGCTTAGATCACAAAACAGTACTGAATTATACTGGCATTTTTCATAAGATTCCAAGATGCGTGACATTAACTCCAATACCCCAAGAATTGTATTTTTATTTTTCCTAAAACCAAACTGACTTCTGGCAAATAAATTGTGGTTCGAAATAATGAGTTATAGCATTTGCCATACATTTCTTAAATATTTTAGAGAAGATAGGCAATAGTGATATAGGCCTATAATTTGTAGTGGAATTAATGTCACCCCTCTTAAAGACTGGGCAAACTTTTGCGCAATTCAATACATCTGGAAAAATATTCTCTTTTAAAGCATAGTTTATCAGCTTGGTGAGTGGTATATATATTAGATTTTTTATCGCTTTAATAACTTTTTCATTAAGATTATAAATATCAAAGCTGTTTTTATTTTTTAAGACCTGTTATTATATCTCTTACATAATTAAAACCAACATCACCAAAAACAAAACAAGTATCAGGAGGTTCAACCTGTCTAAGAAAAGTTAGTGGGTCAACCTGGGTATGTGGCAGGTTAGAAACAAGATCACCAGCAATGCTCACAAAGCAGTCATTGAGTAATTTGATTTCTTTTTGGCTTTTGTAATTTCTGACTTCTTATAAGGGTCCCCAGTTATCTGACTGTCTGGCAACATCCCTTAAAAAAATCCAGGCTCATCCTCATTTATTTTGGTGAGTTAGTAAACCAGCTCACACTACTTGGTTCACCAGACCTAGTTTTATATTTTTTTCCGGGAATGCTTCAGAGAAACAATCATTTATCACATGAACGAAAAGATCCCACCTCTGGTTCACATTTATTTTACTATTTAGAAATTCCCACTTTTTACCCTCTACTAGTTTATAAAATTACACCTTTCTGTGTAATCGATCGAACTTTTTTAGTGACCATTACTTTTATTCGAGAGAATATTTAATTCTATTTTTAATATTTCAGCAAAATGAACAGAAATATGCATTTCGACAGAAGAACCTTTCAGACTTTGATAAAAATTGACAAAAATATTATCAAGACAGGATTCACCTCGTGTTGGCTCTATTAGTGTTGGTATCAGACCATATGTTTCTAATATATCACATAGTTGTATATTTTCATTTTGTTTTCTTCCAAATAAAACATTAAAATCTCCTGTTAAAATAATATTCCTTTTTTTTCCTAGCCTCTGTACTGTAGTTTCCAGAGCTCCCAAAAAAGAATTAAAATTTCCTGATACATATGTATTAAATTCTTTGCAGAAAACCGCTGAAATTTCAATGCATCTTTCAATACTTAAATCCCCAAAGTTATCAACACTATTAAAATTATAATCAGACTTTAAAATATTGCTGTTCCGCCTCCTTTGTATTCCTTTCTCGAGTAATGGCTGGCTAATAGGTATCCATCCAAACTTACTTTTTCAATTTCATCCTGGGAAAGCCAGTGTTCGGACAAGCATACAACATCAATGCTTTTTCTGCAAGCATACCATTCAGTTCGTGCTGATTGTATATTGTAATGCAAGATATTTAATTTACATTTGGACACTGATTTTGAGCTTTGCGAGAAGTTCTGGTTCCAGCTATTTGGTTCTGCCCGGCAGACACTGACTTTCTGATGTTTAAAAAGTCATTTATAATAACTCCTTTTGGCCAGAAATATGGTTGCAGAATGGTATTCTTGCTACTTAAAGGGACACCCAGCTTAAAAGAAGCTACCTGGTTCTTTTTTAGTAAACATTCTTTCACATATCACGTTTTGGATATCATTTCCACACATGTAATTAACAATATCCTAATCAATTGTCTCAGCACTTAAACCAGAGAGAAATAACCAAGACATTTCCTGTGGTGGCTCCTCTTTTGATCCCATAACAGGTTTTGGCCTTTCATTACGTTTTCTTTTGTTTTTGGGAAATTCCCATCCACCTTTGTCTGGTGAGGATTTAGCAGGCTCCGTTTTATCACAAAAGGGTCCCAAAGGAGCTGTTTTGTGCACTACATCGTGATTGTTTTGAACTGGTAAAAGTAGGGTCAAGCTCCTTTCTGTCAGCTGCGACTTTCGATTGATCTTCCGTCTCCGTCATACACGGTTCATCGCTTCTTACTTTTGTTGCTTTCGGTTGGCAAGACTGGTCGACATTCCAAACTGCGACGGTGGTTTCGGGGTTGCCGGTTTTATCTACCATTTCCTGGGAAACTTTAGCTTTTTCTTGCAGAAATTTAATTTTTTCTTTTAGAAGAGCTTGATTTTTTTCCAAAAGCTGGTTTTTCCCCATAAGCTCCGTGACTAGTAGCTTAAGGTATTTGATTTCTACGTCCTTACTGTTTTCCGCAAGGTTCTCTTCCGCGTCAATGAACACGTCATTTTCGAGGTTAGTTTTGGTTTCATTGCCGTTTGGCTGGTTTGTCGCAGCAATTTTATGTACATTTTGCAGCACAACTTTTATGAAAATAGCTATGACAATTTTCACATTTAATTCGCCTAGTAATGGCTCTTTTTTACAATAAACACACTGCGGATTTTCGATACTCATGTATGAAACCAATTACAATTGGTTTCATACGTTGTGTGCCTCTTCATGTTGGACCACTGTGGTTGATTCGCATGATCCAATATCGACTTTTCATGCTTGTCATATATCTAAACTAAATCCCAAAACGAAATCTAAAAATTCCTTGTTTACAAACGGGGCTTAATATTTCCTCAAAAAATCTGCGATCAGTGTCCAGTTTTTCATCTATTTCAATAAACACTGTTCTTTATATGATTTTCTAATTAGAATAATCGTCTAATTACCTCCTCACACACCCAGAAGGAGTGCTGACACATTATCAATGACATCCGGTAAAGGAACAACCACAACCAATTTCTACTGCAGCATTGCCGACAATCTGCAGGAGACCCTTCAGCAGCCTCAAGATCCAATTGTTTTTCTTATTATTCCGAATTCCTTTTTCTTCTTACCAGTCAAACTCACCGAAGTTAAGCAATTAGGGCTATCAATTATAAACAGGAATAGTACTGGTGTAGATGAACTTCCTGTCAAGATTTTCCTCAATATGCTTGATGATGTGTTCTTGGCCTCAGCCCAAGCAATTAACCAAGAGTGAGAATTGGGAGCTTTTTCACCTTGCTTAACTACAGCCAATTCATCATTTGTTGAACACATGGCAAATATTGTAAACAAGTCCTTGAAGATGTTGGGGTTCATTAAAAGAAATATTCTTAGAGTCTGTTTCACTACTGTTTCTCTAAAAATTCTTCATTGCAGTCTAAATGTCTCTTCAGTGTGGAACCCCCATTATGCTAACCATATCAACAGGATTGACCATGTACAAAGAAAATTCCTTCATTATATAAATTACAAATTTTTAACAATGACGAGTTGTCATTTTCTGTCAGAAGAATGCACAGAGCTCGTCATCTCCTCTTCAAGGTGTTCAATTCACTGATGGATTGTCCATATCTGCGCGATGAGGTTAGCCTGGATGCTCCATCCAGAATTAGCCGTAGCCGCCAAACATTTGATGTACCCTTTCATCGAACCAATTATGAAGTTCATTCATTTGTTCCCCCGTTCTGCCAATCTTGCTAACCAGCATGAACAACTTGATTTCTTCTGCACTCAGACACTGTTTCTTGGACAGCTATTGCAGCTGAACAATGTTTGAGCTACTCTATGATTTTTTTTTTATTTCTTTCCTTTCCTGTTTAGATTTAAGATTGTATAGACTCTAGTGTAGTTTAAGGGTTCACTTAGTAGAATAGTTTCACCTTGCTTAAATACAGCCGACTGCCATCTATAAGGATCAGTTTGGATCATCTATCAAACTTCAGGTCAATCTTTCTCCTATCCACTTTATCAAAAGTCATTGAAAAGGTGGTAAGGACATGTATGTTTTCCTTTATTTATTCAAACTGGATTCTAAGCAAACATCAATTTGGTTTCCGGGACAAAGTCAGTGCCAATGATGCTGTGTATCATCTATTACAGCAATTATACACTCAGATAAATGAGGGTGATATTGTCTTTTGTGACCTGTCAAAGGCTTTTGACTGCGTCAGCTCTGATATTCTCGAATGTTATGGCTTTAGAGGTCAGACTTTGTCCTGGCTTTCTTCTTTCCTTACGGGTCGTCGCCAGCGTGTCATCACAGGACTTACTGATTATCAATTCAGGGCTCCATCTTGGGTCCTATTTTATTTCTGCTTTACATCAACGATCCTGCAGGGCTTCGGATTAGTAAAAATTATTGGCCTATTTAGCTTGTTTCAATCTTTGATAAAAAAATTTGAGACTCCTAAAGATTCAGATGGAGGAATATTTTGAACAAAATGCACTGTTTTACAGGAGGCAGTATGGGTTTGGGCATCGACGCTCCACTGGCTCGGCAGTCAGGGATGTGTGTGAGAAGATTCTTGAGGGCTTTGAGAGTGGCCTACACTCACATGCCACATTTCATGATTTGTCAAGGGCTTTTGATTGTGTAGAGCATAATATACTTCTTCAGAAGCTCAAATACTATGAATTTGATCTTAATAGTATTAAGCTGCTCCAGTCCTATTTGACAGGTAGAAGTCGGTTTGTCTATTTTGAGGGTGATAGGTCTCCGAGCTGGATGCTGAAGCATGGAGTACCGCAAGGTTCGGTTCTTGGGCTTATTCTCTTTCTAGTGTAGGCTAACCATGCTGAAGGTAGCATGAGTGATCTTAGACTCATAAGCCTTTTGTCAGTTCCCTTGTAAATTGCTCAAGCAGTATTACACGGGCAACTTTCAGACTTCTGAAATGAAAGTGGTGTATTGCCAGACACTCAGTGCGGATTTTGCAGGGGATTTGGAACAGTTACTGCTCTGTCACACATTGTTGACGACTGCTTGTTTGCAATGAACAGTCTTCACCTGCCTTGATATGTCAAGGACTTTCGATTCGGTCTCATTTGATTGTCTGCTGGCTAAGCTTAAGTACTATGGCATTGGCGGCTCTATTCATGCCTGGTTTAGAGTGACTATCATCATGGCCGTAAGCAGAGGGTTATTTTGGGTTCCTCTGGCGGATGTTTGATGTCAGATTTTGGAGTAATAAACTGTGGTATCCTTCAAAGATCGGTGTTGGGGCCTCTGCTATCCTTGATTGCAATTGCTGACTTGCAATTTGTCCCAAGAGCTTCTAACATGCATTTTTATGCTGATGACGTTCAATTAATTCTGAGTTTTCCTCCTTCTGCCAAAAGTAATACCTATGACGATATTAACAGGGATTTATCTTCAATATTCTTATGGGGGAAATATAATAGTCTTGTATTGAACCCGAATAAAAGTCAACAAATGTTGATAGGATCGAGTAGTTCTCTTGGACAATCTGACGGATTGGACTTGAGGATTGATGATCGGATCGTCTTATTGTATCAAGAACTTGGGACTATTCATTGATTTCAAGCTTAAATTTGAAAAACATCTGAGGTTTGTCGTAGGACATATCTAAAAGCCTGACACAACTTTATATATTTAAACATTCTTTAGACCGAGACATAAAGAAGATGCTCGTTAACTCTTCGGTGTTTCCACATTTTCACTACGCTGATGTGGTTTATGGTACCTGCTTGACAAATGAAAGTCTGAACAGATTGCAGAGGATGCAAAATCACTGTATTTTTCATTGTAAAAGTTCCAAGTTTCTTCCATGTTACTCCATTTATTCGCGGATTGAAATTTTTTAAATTGAACGAAATGTGGTTTATTCATTTTGTATGTTTTGTGTTTTGTATTTTGAATTTGCATACTCCGATGTATCTTTTGGAGACACTGATGTGACGGAGTGATTTGCATATGAGACAACTTCGGCACGTTAATTTAAATCTGGATACTCCTCGGCATCATGGTGCAGCTTGTAGAGCGAGCTTTTCTGTTTTGGCTGCATTTGCTTACAACCGCATCATCTCTTTGCTTCCTGGTCGAGTTCTAAGTCAGGCATTAAGAGAAAGCTGAAGCAAGAGGTTCTGGATGGTCTATTGTGGCTCACATCTGTGGTTTCCACTATGCCAGACGCTCGATCCTGTTTGTCTGGTTCTTTCCATTGCTGGACAGTGCCATATAACATGTTCCATTGGTTCTTCGTCCTCCAAGCACAAGCGGCATTCCGTTTCTTCGGAGAGCCCTATCTTGTTCATGTGGATTCTTAGCCGACAATGGCCAGTGTACATGCCAACTACAGCCTGTACCCGCTGTCGGCCAAGTTCAAGGAGTTGTCCAGTTCTCACTCCTGACGGCAGATTCACCACCATCTTTGAATGAGTTGGCCTCGTAACTCTCACCATTTGTCTACAAATTACTTTTGTGTCCGCCTGGAGAGGACTTCTTTAGCTGTGATATGCTGTACACTCCTTGGTTCTCAAACTTTACTTTGTCCTTTGGATTTCCGAATACTTGTGCTAAGGTTCGCTGTGGCTTGATTTGATGCTTCCATAAAATTCTGCCGACTTTGTCAGTGACTCTCTTTATATGTATGACTTTTTGCTGTTCTTCGTTGCTTTCTGGTTTCTTCCTTGTTAGTTTTTGTTGATTAATTGCTTTCCTAATGTTGTTTCCAGAGTAGCCATTTTGTTTAAGGACGTTTGTGGTTGTTAGTTTTATTTCTGCTTGCCTTTGGGTAGGTTTTCTTAGGCGATAGGACCGAGATATCAATGTATTTGCCACGGAGTGAATTTGTGAAGGGTCACATGGTAGTAGATTGGCATTCCTGCAAATTCTTACGGACCGAAATACCCATGATTAGTTCTGGGGAGTGATACATTAAACAGTTCAGTTTATCTTGTACTTCTTGCAGGAACACGAATATTGATATAATAAAATACTATCTACAGAGCACAATCAACCAAACCATTTGCAATATTGTACAAAAGACATATGCCAAGATTTTTCCTGCAGATTTCTACTGATGGCAGAACTAACAATACTGATAGTTGCTTATAATTAGACGGAATCTTTAACCTATATCCTACTTTGAACACAAAGAGTGCCATTCTTTATTTACACCAGACTCTGATAAAGACAGAACTTCATCCTGGTCCTGTTGAGACAGATGACAACTAAACTCCTCCCCACCTGCATGATCCCAAATATTCCAGCCATAAAGTGATATTGTCAATATAACTCTTGTGTAGTTCATAATAAAACGAATGAACATTAAATGACTGACACAAGGACATAAAGACAATTGAACTCTTACTATTTCCCTTAGCATTGACAATTAAGACCCCTGGTATGAAGACAATGCAATTTTCTTGAAGTATTTCCCAGCTTGACCAAAAAATCCTCCAATGGTGTGGCAAGTGTACGATTGGTTTCAAATTCACTCAAACACCGGGTCTTTGGCAATTTTTGTCTCGTCCGGTTAGGTCCTCTATTTGAAATTTTCCTGCACATAGGAGGCTCTACCTCCATGTGGCCCGCTTCTCTACAGTGAGCCGATTGTAATCTACGTCCCAAAGGGATCTAATTGGTTATGACAACATAACTTCTTGTCACCTTATCCTGGCGTTGATACTGTCAGAGAAATATTTTCTCAAGACACTGGTGGTAGACCAAAGACACTCATATGAGCATTCTTTCGAGATTCATCCAGCTCTTGCAGTGAAATAAATCATCAGAAAAAATGTAAATAGTTCAACCCCTTTTCGTAATAGGGGTTCTTAAATATCTTCGATACATGCTGAATTAGTGATTTGACATTTTGTGCAAATAATATATAGCATTTATAAGATGTTACGTACAGAGGGCAGTGTTACATATGAACCCTTGGCTTTTGACAGACTCTTGAAGGTTGCCTGCACAAAACACTTATTAGTTACTGCCCAAGTAATAAATTA
>JAEQML010081462.1:0-11188 GCA_016904865.1 Pissodes strobi
GAAAAACTTCGCTTCCGACAGGATATATATATGACGGAAATAAAGGGTTTAAAATACTTGGATGATGAGAGCAAAACTTTCTTTATCGTAGTTTCTCTTAGTATAGGAATTACAGAACTTTCGGTATGAGAATTTTATTTAAAGGAAGTTTATTATATGAACATTTGGATAGTTTGCATAAGATTTTTTTCAACTAACTCACTGAAGTTATATTATAATATTAAATAAATATCGCTGATTAGTTATAATCCTAAAATGTGATTTTTTTAAATAAACCAACTCTAGAAAACCTAGGTACAGAATGATTTCATCACTATAAAAAGAACTAGTAACGAAATTTTTCATAAAGTAGTGAACTCGAATTATCAGATTAAACATCTTTTACTTGTTAATATGGCCAAGTGCACATGAATTAAACATTTATTCTCAACCTACTGCACTTTAATTTAGAAATGTTACGATAAATCGGTAGTTCTCAACACTATTTACGTAAAATGCCGTTGATCGGGGCAGTGCTGGTTTAAGACGTCGCGTGCCAATGCCAAAAACCCTGCCGGTTTGGCTTCATATCCCGGCTTTTCGTTAAAACTAAATATATAACTAAAACTTCACATAAAAACACTTGTGATTGAACCATGATTGCAAGGATTATTCCGCACATCTTATATATATTTTCAATACAGGGTGACAATTTGAAAACTTACAATCGCTATTTTCTACACTAAAAAATGTATCAAAAAACTAAAAAACATCATTTTTTAAATAACGAGGGGGAAATGAAAATTACGTATTGTGCAGACTACCCTCACGTGAAACACTACCTGCATCCATTTTAAAATCTACCCCACTTTGAAACCTCCCTGGAAAGCTTCTCAAAATGGCTTTTCAGCGAGAACATAATTAATGAGATATAAATATAAAATGTTAAGAAAAAATTTTAAAACTTGCTTACTGGAAACAACGGTTGAGTCACCGCTCTGTTTGAGTTTGGCGCCAAAAACCTCAGCCCGATATTAAGAAAATATGTGATATACTCTGTGTTACCATTTTTCAAGGCTGAATTAAGGACTCTTTAGGCGTTTTAACGCATTTTCTCGAGACAATTAATACAACTCGTAGCGTCTCTCCTGTTGAAGATAGAAGAAGGTAAAATGGCGGTTGGAAGTTTGTAGCAGATAAATCTAATCTTGTCCTCGAGATTCGAATCAACTATTCGAAGTGTTATGTCCGTGGTGAAATAAAGTTGAGAGCATCGTAGAAGAAGCAAGGTAACGAGGTATTTTGTGTGAACGGAAAGGTAGTTAGTTGAATTATGAAAATAACGTTAATTAAATTCAGTAAATAAAGAAGAAAAGTTCTGTTAGACATCTAGTAGAGTATCTAGTTTTTTGTATGAAAGGATGAATGCTTGAAATTGGTTAGAAATCATTGTATGTATTAATCATATTTAATGCAAATTAATTCTTGCACGCCTATGCCGAATTATTCAAAGGAAATGCCGCCTGTCAATCGAGTTTTGATGTATTCTGTTTACACTGACTTGGTTTAGACTATAAGTATTAAGTTTTTTGCAGTGGCTAAAGATCAGGCCATTGAATTTCACCTGTAGGGTATCATTGGCATGCCCGCTCGATAGATGTAAGCAGCAAACTTGTGTTTCCGATAGACTTGTACACAGTCTCTATTTTTTAAAGTTATAATTCAGCATAGTAAAGACCTCATTCAAGGCCTGCCTAATTGGTAATTTGAATCACTGATTAGTTCCCTACTACTGTTCTTAGCAACATTGACAAATACTTGAAAGAATCTGTTTGTTAGTAGGTTGTTAATTAGGTGACATCTTTCCAGACATCGGATGACTCTGGGTAATTTGTATGTTAAGCCTTCCCTCCATACTCTGTCGTGTGTTGCAATAAGATCACCGATCTCCATATCGGTGAGTAAGATCAATAACTGCCATGGATATTCTGTGCCCTCATTCAAACAACGCTTCGCTATGGGTTATCAGATACAAAACTTAGAATACTTTATTGGAATCATCGCATCAATCACAGGGCATATATGGTTATAGAGATAGCTTATAGCGGCAGCTAAGAAGCGGTATAGGTCGGTAGCTCTCGAGTAGCTTCTTTGGTTTTCCATGTTTCAGAATAGCAAAAACCTTTGTTTTAGTGGTGATATGCCCGTGCTAAGGATGCCGTTAAAGAATTTCACAAACCAGCTGCTTTTCCGACTTTTGAATTATTGAGGTCATGATATAGTGTGCCTTGGTAGAAAATTCTCGTAAAAAGTCAAACGACACGGGCGTGGAATGTTTTAGGTCTCTTAGGGATTTCTTGATGTGTCTTGGTCACAAGAAACATCAACTATGCTGTTGTACTGTGTTGTATATAAGTTCAATGTTGTATAAGAAAGACTTCTTAAAAAAGTCTGTGCATTGATTTTGAATACATATATTTTCAATAAAATTGTGTCGTACATAGGTATATAAATTTCTTTAAATAAGCTCATTCCAAATTATGACTCGTAAACGCAAATAATAATATAACGATTCGTTATATCTACATATTCATTTACTAGCTAACTTCCTCATTGACCTCTCAAGAAAACATATAAAACAGCCAATTTGTAGTTCATTTGCATTTTAATTTATATTAAACACTACATTCCTTATAAATTATTTATAGCATTTCCCTAGATTTAAGAGAATAACCGTATATTCATCGTTAAAAGTTGAACAAACCTTTTATGCATTAATTACAATTAATTAATTAATCGATATGGGATATGGGTACCTGCTTAATAAATAATAACATGGTTAAGAAGATCCGACAAACCATTACGTGTAAAATACCGTAATGTTTTCCCAAAGTTAGTTGAACAGGTGATGTCTTTTGATATTACGATATTATAATTTGCTAGAATAAATAGTCTTTATCCATATGGTAAAAAAGCAAAATTTAATAAGCGCATAACACATTGTGAACCTCGTAATTATAAAAATAACTGTGTTAGAAATAAAAAGATTTGTAGTAACTTTTTAAAAAAATTATCGTTTTTGAATGCATTTTTTGAATCCCGGAAGCTTATTTTATTCAAATTATAACGAGAAATATTTTCGCAAAATAAGTGAAATTTTTTCAAATTACACAGTGTGTCACTTATTATGTAGTGTAAAAACTCGAAACATTTGATAATGTGTCATTTTGACATAATTTTTTTCCACGTTATTATGATACTCTAATTTAAAAAAAATAAAACTGCTGGCAATTATATTTTTAAAATGGTGTAAACCGATTAAAGAATTTTTAACTTGCTTTTCACATTTTAAACGCTCTTTTATATATGTTTACTGTTATTATATAATTTTCCCTGAGGCTTAATATTTTACATCATACATGACCAAACCAAAATTAAACATAAACTCGACCAAAAACAAGGAATTATATTTTTTTAACGCTGTGTCAATATGCCGATATCTCTGGTTTGCTTTAAACCTGGAAAATAGGCCCCTTATTTGTGAATTCGTGTCCTCTAAGCTCGATAAACTACTCACAAAAGTATACTTCCGTATTTTCGACTAAGATTTTAGCTATTAAGCTGAGCTAAGCCAAAAACTAATTGATTTTTTTGTAAATCTTTATGCGTCATTTTATATTTTTAGAAAATTTAGTGTTTGGAAAGGCTTTGACTTACTTTGTCCGGATGTAGTAGATTGATACTTACCATCATTCAGCTTTCAATAATTCTTAAGGATACAAAGTACGCAAAATTGTAACAAAAACTAAAGTAAATTGATTTTTCACTAACAAACCGTAATCAACTAAATCCCAGCAACAATAAATTAATTACCTAAATTGAGAATTCATCAACTTTTTTATTTTGGGCCGATTTTCTTGATCTACTTTGTGAAACTTTTTTCATTGTATAGAAAAATCGTGCTCTAAGATATTTTATTTGAGAATAAGCAAAAAAATATTTTTTCTACATTTTGAGTTGCCTGAGAAGATTTCTAAAAGGGCAAGAGTGTTGAATCCTTTCTAAATACATTTTCTATTTTCCTCGATAGATCTATTCTCAGTAATGAAAATCGTCTTTAAAGAAAACCTTACACAATTTTAAAAATATCTTAGTATCATTTTCTGGATAGGTTTTTACCTAGTTTAGGTATTACGATCACCTCAGCCTCCTTCCATCTATCAAGAAGGTGCGGCCACGTCTCATCATCACGTTGATGATGTTCGCCGTGGATGTGATTAATTTTTTTGGATGCCCTTTTTAGCATCAGATTGCTGATTTTGTCAGAACCTGGTGCTTCAACCACTTTATGATAGTTGCAATCTCACCTCGTCACATCTTGCTTGAATGTGTCTTTGTTCAAGGCGTCTGTGTATTTCTTGGACGTCTGAATGTAGTTCTTCATCTTCGTCAGGATGTTCATTTGATCTGCCTTGGCTTGGCATTGCGAATATATTCACTTTATCTTCGCCTGCATAAACCATTCCACCTGCATGCCCCGCATATAGGCGAGATCAGAGCTTTGGCATTACCGAGATCTCTCTGCATCTGCCAGGCTGATTGGTTTTCGCAGTTCAGATCTCTGAGTTTTCTTCTCCATGACTCATCTCAATTCGCCTTGATTCGGATATTTAAGGTATTGCTATGTTGATTTAGTGTGATTCTGTCCTCTTCTCTGCCAGTTTTTGCATATATGCGTCTTACTCTCCTGAATAAAAAAAATTCGGTCCTAACATATTTAATATGAGAATAACCAAGAAAAAAAAATAAATAAAAAGTAACAGCTTTGACAATGTATTATTTACTAAGATTTAGTTGTTCTAAATACTCTTAGTAAAGAAACACGCCTTTGAAGAAAGCGTTACGTAATTAAAAAAAAAACTTCGTAACAAATTTAAGAATTAACCAAGAAAATTATTTTTTTTAAATTCATCAATACCGAGCTCGAGGTGCGTCGAGTGTGAAAATTCTGTTTCGATATTGTGGATAAAACCCGGTTTTAGTGCATTTTGCCGAAGGTTTCAAGCCCCAACATAGTCGGTTTTATTTGGTTCAACAATAACACTTTTCAACACTTTCTGACTGATTGAGTACACAAGACTTAAGTAATGGAGTGTTGTTCTTATAGCAAATATACTGACATGCATTTAATTTATGGACAAGCACTCGATAATTATGTGGAGGCAAGAAGATTTTATTCTGATACATTTTTAAATTGTCGTTTACCGCACCGAAGAACTTTTGAAATGGTTGATCTTAGCTTCAGAGAAACAAGGAAAAAGGCAAGTGAAATAAAGAAAATGTTAAAAGTAGCTAATCTTTTGTTAATCCATTTTGGTAAATTTTTGGCGCATCACGGTGGAAAAATGTTTCCAACAAAGGAATGAATGCTCAATTAGGGGAGGAAATTCTAGATGAAATTACTAAAAATCCCTCTGCAAGGTGCAAGAATGCTATCGGTCCAAATGTATGCTACAATTCTTGCAAAAAAAATTAAAATGGCTTATTAGAAAATGTACCCTAGAAATTCGAAATTAGATTTCTGAAGGACAATGCATTGACTTAGTTTAGCAATTTAGTTCGTCAGCGCTTATCAAATACTTTTTGATTCTCGACGGATTTGTCACCCGACATGACTCCATTGTATTTCCTTTTATGGATATATTTAAAGATGCTTGTACCTATATTCGTTGCCAGTTCATACCAGACGCAACAGACAAAATAACACACCATTGCAACAAAATTCGAGATAATCTGGAATGCTGTTTCAAGTACAATGAACGAACATCTGTCGGATAAGGATATAAAGAAGAACAGAGCGCCCATTTCGAAAATCTGCTTAAGTAAACAACTAGAAGCAAAGCTTTCACATTGTTAATATTCTTGCTTTCAAATGATTTCCGAAATGTCCGATAGATTCAGTTTTAAGTACTTTTTATAATTTAACTTTTATATGTTTCTCTTAAGCTACTGATCGTAGCTTACCCTTTTTTTATTCGGTGCACTTCAATTTAGAAGGGTATCAGTTCTTCTAGCCTCCACACAATTACTGAGTACTTGTCCCAATCTTTTCATCATAGATGAAAACTACTGGTGTTTAATTATAGTATTCTCATTTATTATTTCAATAACGTGTTGTACAAAAAAAAAATTTAAACGGTTTATGTTATGGAAAAATGTAGAGTACTTTTTTTAAGAAGCATAACCAAAATATTTTAAAAGTCAGTTTCTCCTTAAAGGGCCCCTTAAGGAGTTTTTCTAAAAAAAATTACGGCTATTTTGACCTCCCGTATACACTCCCAAGTGTATGCTTTATACTGACCGGACACTCTGTATAACAATCTCCATTTTTCTTAGCATATTCGTCACCAAACATCGTACATCTTTCAAGGAATAGCCGTCCGTTTTTTGAAAAGTACTCTTCCTAAGTCCTTCAGGTGCAAGCACCAAAGCCTAAATCCTTCTTTCGAGCTTATTCCAAATGTGCTCATTTAGTTTAAGATCCGGGCTATGAGCTAGCCATTCCATCCACCCAATGTGTTCGTCGTGCTTCCAAAAACGATTTTTCATTAATTTTTGATTCAGTGCAGTGTCCGTGCTTCCTAGACGACTCGATGTTCGCTGGTAAGTTCCTGCCCGATTGCAGGTCTTTTTCAAAACAAAATCGCTTCATTTTGCCTTCTTCCTACCGTTCGTTTACTTATACTGACATTTCTAATAAATATGCTATGCATACATTGCGATTTTACATTAGCGGTTAAATGTTGTTTTCGTAGAGACAAATTACTAAAACAGAGTTTTATCCACAATGCCGAAACAGAATTTTTGCACTCGATGCGCGTTTCGCTAACCATGTTAGCATCATCAGGAGATAGAGTTTTATCATCTAAATCAACTCTGTTTTAGTGCATGTTGCCGAAGGTTCCAAACCCCAACATAGTAGAGATAAATTAATTATTATAAATCTATCTTTTCGATTTAAAGATCATCTGGGCCGAAGTTATAATTTAAGTCTGGCATATTACAACCTACTGATTTTTATGGTGCTCTTTATCATCAAAGCCCTACTGTCGCTTTCTTTCACTGCTATTTAATGCCAGCCTCAAAATTATAAACTTTTCATTAAAAGGGTAGCAAAACTAATGCCATCGAACTAAATAAAAGAAACTATTCAGAAATGACGCATCTTAGTAGAGAATATATTTTCAAATGTTTTACCCTTTTAGAAATCTTCATAAGGTATCCAAAAGTAATGCTAAACGCCTTTTTGATTCCTCTCTTATAAAATATCTTAACGCACGTTTCTTCTATACATTGGAAAAAGTGTTAAAAAGAAGAAGATTTGGTCAGTTTGGATTAGTAAAAATTCAATTCGGCCCTAAAAAAAATCGTTGAACCCTCCATTTGGTCAATATTTTCAGGTGGCAAGGTTTTATTAAAACATTGATTAAACACTTTTAAAACAACCGGCAAAATTTTATCCTTTGTTAGATACAAGATGATGATGATAATTTGAAAAGCAAAAGCATTATTTTGCACTTATCTCATGAATGATGTTTCACCCAAACTAACCCAAACATGGCCCCCCAAGCCTCAAGAAAAATACGAAATAGGTTCGGAATCAGAAGAACTGGACGATTTTACAACAAAAGCTGGCACAGGCAGTAGAAAGATGATTACCAATGTAGTATAAGCGTAGAAGCAAGCAGCTCTATTTAATATCTCATGAAGAACTCAACGATTTGGATTTTCCCAAAACAAAGGCAGAGCTCCTTGGATTTGAATGAAATGAAAGAGTTGAACATTTCTCCGTATCAGAAACGTGAGTCTATGGTGAAGGTATTTTGGTGCCATGGAAAATGACTTGGTTCACTGTCACGATATTCCTAGTTGAACGAACTTGGCCTTTAATATAAACGTATCGAAATGCGGCTGTTTATTGGTTCTTCGAAGACAAATCCAAGCTTAGTTTTATGTTTAAATGCAAATCAACCACCATCCCTTCCTATGGATCATTCTGGAAATATGAAAGAAACATACGAGAATATGCGTATATTACTTCGAAACATTAATTATATTTTCCGATTAACAGCTGTTGCACTATTTACATGACTGCAGAGTGGCTACAACAAATATTGTTGTTTTTTATGTGAAAGGGGGAGTAAAGCCATCAACATTATGAAGTTACAGAATAGCCGAAGCGTTAAAATATTTGCAAAAAATCTATTTACCTCCTCTGTACGTAAAATAAGAGCATATAAAAACTTCTGTTAAAGCCCTTAAAGATAGAAATTCTCGCGTATAAGTGGGGTAAAGCTTAAAAAGGCATGTTCGCTGGTCCGCAAACACGACAACTTTTCAATGACAATAATTTTGAAATAGTACTTTTGGGAAAATAAATGTGTATAGCAACATCCTAGGAAATAAGAAATCAGGAAATTATATAGAACTAACTGGACAACATATCCAATCTTACAAGGAATAAGGTTGCAAAATGTTACTCTTCTCTCGCTGAAAAGTTAAGTACAGTTTCAGATAAACAAGAGGAAAGATTTCACCAGCAATTTGCTCAATTGGAAACTTCGTATAGTAGGACCCCAGGCATATTGGCGGACCACTGTTGGACCCTCAAACATGAAATTGATTTCAGCGAATACAAAGGAGAGAAACCAGCAAAATATTGTCTTTGACTATATCCTCTTTTTAAGACCTAAGTAAAGTATATTTTGTAAGGAAATTGTGAGCCCCGTTTCTTTTAATTTTGTAAAAATCGCTATATTTTTTATGGTTTGGTTTTCTAGTATTTTAAATTCTTCTTCTTTTTCCTAAAGCCTCATGGTTTATAAGTAAAAACCGAGGTCATATCTGAAATCAGCACATTAAAATAGACAGAAAAGTGACAAAAAAACATCAGTGATAAAAGGTTTCAAAATGCAGCAGATTCATAACACAACACGATTTCTATTTCAATATTAGGTGCCTTGTAAAGATTTTATATTATTATTTCCTTTTTGATTCTCGTCTTATAAAACATCATAACGTAGGTTTCTTCCACATATTGGAAACAGTTTTTAAAAAAGAACATTTCGTCACCATATTGCCAAAAATTCTAATCAGACAAATAACAAAAAATCATTAAACCCCCAATTTGGACAATATTTTAAGGTGACCGGGTTTTATTAACTTATTGTTTAAATACTTTTGAAACGTCTTGCAAAATTTTATCCTTTGATGGCAGCATGTCCATGCAGAAAATGGCATATATTACAATTGATTTGAAAGGCAATATGCAAAAACATTATATTGAACCTGCCTCATAATGCTTCAAGCATACATGTCCCAAGCTTCCAGAAAAATACGAAGTAGACTCGGAAACGAATAAACTAGACGATTTTGCACCAAAAGCCGCCACAGGCAAGTGGACGATGATTACGAATGTAGTAGCAACAAGCAGTCCCATTTTATATCTCAGAAAAAAATAACGATCATTTGTAATTTGTATATTCTCAAAGCAAAGCTTTTGGATTTTGTCTGCAGTGGTAAAAATATCCGAAAAGAAGGGGTGAACATTTCTACGTATTAGCAAAGTCAGTTTAAGCTGACAGTATTATTACTACGGAAAATGATTTGGTTTAGTGTCATGATATTTCAGGTTTAATGAACGAACTTGGCCTTTAATTAATTATTTTTGGAATAAACCTATCGAAAAGCGACTATTTATGGTTCTTCGAAAACAAATTCAAATTCAATTTCATGTTTAAAAACAAATCAACAACCAACCCTTCATGCGGATCATGCTGTAAATATGAAAGAAAGATACGAGAACATGCGTATATTACTACAAACCATTAAGTATCAAGATCATAAATGAATTATCTATTCCGCATGCACTACTACTTACAGGATTGTAGAGTGGCTACACCGAGTAGTCTTGTTTTGTATGTTAATGGTATAGTAGAGCCAAGATTACGTTGTTAAAGAATAGTCGAAGCATTAAAACATTGCATCCGGTCTGACGAACGTCCCTAATGAACCCTTAAGCCGCAGAAAATCTATTTACCTCCTATGTACATAAAACAAGAGCTTTAAAAACTTTTGTGAAAGTCCTTAATAAAGATGGAAATGCTTGTCTTTATTTGAAAGAGAAATTCTTGCGTATAAGTGGAATAAAGTTTAAACACACATTTTCTTCACTCGCTTAAGCGCAGCTTTAAATGAACATGGACAAAGATTTTACCAGCAAATTACTCAATTGGAAAAACCGTGTAGTAGAAAATGGACTGTTGGATCCTCAAATATGAAACCAATTCCAGCGAATACAAACGAAAAAATCCATAAGATGTCCTTGAATATATCCTCTTTTTAAGTCCAAATAAAGTATATCTTATAAGAAAATTGTGACACAGTTCCATTAAGTATGTAAAGTTCGATGTGATTTTATGGTCTGGTTTTCTCATACTTTAACTTTAACTTTCCCCAAATCCTTATGAGTGATAGAAAACCGAAGTCGTATTTGAAATCAGCACATTAAAATAGACAGAAAATTGGGAAAAAAATATTAGTGATAAAAAGTTTCAAAATGCAGCAAAGTGATTATTTGAGGTTACACTGGAGGTATTTCAGATACATAGCAGAATACGATTTTTTGTCGATATTAGGTGCCTTGTAACGATTTTATATTATTGTTACCATTTCATTGTGAAAACAATTTCCCTATACAAGCAAAACATATTGTTTTGTAACTGCAATAAAATTAATGCCTGTATGTTTACAGTAAATAGCCTTGTTAGAAATATATTGTCAACCATTCTATAAATACCACAGGCATGTCCGCCCTTCCATGAACGCTATTAATTTATAACAAACAATGTTTGACACTATGTAATTTTAAGTCTTATTAATGATAGCCGACAATAAAGATGAATATTTTACCAATATTTTCTCAAATGATTAGAGAAATAGTTAAGTAAAATTATAAGGTAAATATGAAGTGGACAGTCCAGTTAATGGACATCAATATTCAGATTTCACTTAAATAAGTAAGAACAAGAGGTTTACAGAGTGTCCCATTTTCATGTGTTTTATGGGGCTTCTCGCTTATGAGAGCAGTTTTCGCAACAGTTTGCTAGTTTTTGATACAATGAAAGATGCCATAATTTCATTTGCCAAG
>JAEQML010081463.1:0-11187 GCA_016904865.1 Pissodes strobi
GGACGTTAGTACTAATATTATAATTGCAAATAATAATACATTAAATATATATTTCTAGTATATAAAAAGCACGCGTTTTAAAAATCCATCAAATCAAATCAAAATATACTTTATTACTAAGTTATAAAAACTTGCGTACAAAGTTTCCTAAACTAAAAGTTTACAAAATATGCCCTAATTTCCTTAAACATTCACAAAATTATTAAGTTTTTTTCATTGTTATTTTATAAAAGGACAAACAACAAAAGAACAGGTCTACTGGAGACTAATTAAAAATAAAAATAAAACACACAAAATAAGAATATAGTGTTACCTATAGAACAGAGCACTTGGAAAAGGTCAAAATGAATCACCAAAATATTCTTCTAGGCTATAATATGCTTTGGGCAACAAAAGTTGTTTAAGCTTTCTTTTAAATGTTTTTAGATCGTGAATATTTCGAATACTGAGGGGAATATGATTATAGATTTTCCGACTGAGATATATTAATGAGTTCCTGGTAAGAGAGGTAGTAGGAATTGGCAGATGAAAGTCGTTTATCTGACGGGTAACATATCTCCTATCAGAAGTTGGTCTATCACACTTGTGCACAAGAACAGCAGTTTCCAAGATAAACAGGGAAAAAAGAGTAAGGATTATTTCTGAGACAAACAAAGGCTTACATGGTGCTCTCAAATCAGAGGAACAAAGATACCTAACAGCCTTTTTTTTGATTAAAAATATAATATTCATTAAACCTTTGTTACTTAAACCCCAAAATGGTAGACCATATCTGATACGAGACTCTACTAGAGCGAAGTACACAGAACGTGCAACAAGCTTCCCTAGTTCATATTTTGTGACCCTAACCGCAAAGCAGCCCGAAGACAACCGAGATGCAAGGTTAAGGATATGTTCTTCGAACTTCAGTCTTCCATCAATGGTAATTCCCAGAAACTTACAACTATCTATTCTGCAAAGGAGTATTCTCATCAAACATAAGGCCCTGCACATTACATCTAAAGCCCAAAACAACAGTTTTTCCCGTATTAAACACAAGTTTGTTTGATGCACACCACTCCTTTACCTTTGACAGATCTTCAACAACATGACTCCTCAAAAGTACAGGGTCCTTCTGATGCCAAGATATAGTGGTATCATCTGCAAATAATAACACCTGGCCATGAAGGTTGAGGTAACTGATGTCATTATCATACAAGATAAATAAAATGGGTCCCAACACTGACCCTTGTGGGACTCCATATTTGAGGGTTCTGGACTTTGATGAAATCCCAGCAACCACAACTCTCTGACTGCGCTGTACTAGATATGATTCCAGCCACTGTAAGGCAACACCTCTCAAACCATACACACTTAGCTTGGAAAGCAATATACCATGGTCGACGCAATCAAATGCCCTGGAGAGCTCGCAAAACATCGCTGCCCCTGTCTCCCCCGCATTTATAGACATATACACCCCCTCCAAGAACTTAAAAATTGCATCGTGAGTACCTTTGCCGGCCTGAAATCCAAATTGATTATCACATAGAATTCTATTCTGAGACGAAAATGCTAAAATTCTTTTTTTTTGTCAGTCTCTCAAGTACCTTGGAAAGGGTAGACAAGATAGAAATCGGGCGAAAGTTACAAGGTCGATCCAAGTCGCCACCCTTATGAAGAGGAACAATCATTGCTTCCTTCAAGCAAGTAGGAAACCTGCCAGTCTGCCATGAACTGTTTATGGCGAAGACCAAAGCATTTAAAGCGCAATCTGGTAAGGACAATATTAATCTTACAGATATTCCATCAGATCCAGCAGACCTAGGATTCTTTATACCTGCAATAACCTCCAATATCTCAGAGCTTTTCACAGGGTCGAAAAAGAAATAATTGGGAACTGAAACCTTCTGAAGATAACTAACGGGGTCTGTATCACCAGAAGTACCCTTCTGCAACTCCTCAACTACTTCACAAAAATAGTCATTCAGTGCATTCACTTCCAACTCAGGTTTGGCAATGCAGCGACTACGGACAGACTGCCTTAATTCATTCACTATTGACCAACTTTCCCGCTGTCTATTAGTTGAGGAATTTAAACGATCTCGATAATAGGATTCCTTAGCAACTTTTATCGTTTTTCTATATATTTTCTTAAAATTTTGAGTATATGAGTGTATGTTATTATTACTTGTATACTTACATAATTTAGTCAAAAATCTAAGATTTTTTGCCGATGTTCGCAAACCAAGTGTTATCCATGGCTTACGTTTTTTAGCTTTTAGTATTTTAATGGGAAGACATTGATTAATCTTGTCAGATATTATATTATAAAATAAGGTGAATGGCGCCGATGCAGTGTGAATTGCACTCCAAGAAACTGATGCAACTGACTCAGTAAATGCCTCAAAGTTTGCTCTGCTAAATATCCTTCCTGGATAACACTTTGATGATGACACAATATTATAAGGTATGTGGGCGACAATAGCTTCATGGTCAGAAATACCAGATGTTAGGACAGAGCATAAAACATCATTTAAGTTAGAACATAAGTAGTCTATTGTAGTCGCCGAAGAAGAAGTTATTCTTGTAGGAGTATGAACATGCATCATAAGGCCATAAGATTCAAATATGTTTACAAGTCTAGTACGTTGTGGTAAGCTAACATTAGAGTGGTCAATATTACAGTCACCTCCCAATATGACTTTTGAATTCATAGACAGCTGATATAAAAGAGAATCCAACCTATCCAGGAGCTCACTGACATCACCAGTCCTGTAAACGCAAAGGATGTATAAATTATAGTTCCTACAAAAACACACTGAAAATTCAAAAACTCTCTCCAAAAGGAAACCATCAAATTTATTAGTCTTGCAGAAGGAAGACTCAAGTGATTGTTTAACCAAAATAGCAGTTCCTCCATGTATTGAGTTCAGTCTACAAAAAATTGAAATAGGAAAATACTCGGTTACCAAAAAACATTCAGTTGGCCTTATCCAGTGCTCAGTCAACAATACAATGTCCGGGAAATCACAAGCAGCAAGAAGAAGATGAAGCTCATTTGTCTTGTTTCTTAAAGACTGTATACTTAACAAAAATACACTTAATCCTTTTGTTTTATTAACGTTATTATTATTACCATCATTATTATTTTGATAAAAATAACCCTCAACTTCCTCAGTCCTATCTATAAAAAAGATTTAATATTACTATTAGTATCAGGAGTCAAAACAATGTCATCTGGAGGTTTAAATTGGTCCAAATCTACTAAATCAGGTGAGAAGTCTTGTGACAAAACCTCCCCAACGGAAATAGGTTCCGATAAATTTACATCAGGCAGGAGGAGTCCGCGCAATGCATTTGATGGAAGTGGGTAGTTTTTTGGGAATGATGATATCCTTGGATGCCAAGTGTCCTCTCTGCCCAGAAGCCTTACTATTCTCTCATCAAAAGATAACGTCCTGGGAACAAAACATTCAGTAGTATTATTCACATACTCAGTACATATGAAATGTACGAGATTCCTCTTTGATAAGTTGGTATCATCAGATCGTCGTAACCCTGATATTCCGTTCAATCCAAACTGTCAGGAGGTATAAATACGGAGTTCTTATTCAGAGAATGCAGGTCTTTTTTAATTTGAAGATTGTAGTCGTAGGTATAATGACTAAGCCTATATGACGGCGCCTAATGACATGCTCCAACAATTAACAAATTTGTGTTAACGTACTGGGATATAAGGGACTCCAGAGATTCAATGGACACGTCATCTCCTTCAGCACTGCGGTAGTCCATAAATAGAAGCACTAATTCACTGCTGGTGAAGGTTTTTGTAAGAAGGTGTCCCTTTTCTGCTAGGTCATTAAATTTGACTGGATTATAAAAGGACTGGCAATTTATATCCAACCTGCATTTTGCTTCGGACTTCAGAAACCAAGGAATATTTTTTACATCTTTGTTACTACCCAGTATTAAAATTCGTCTAGGTTTGCAAGTTTGACATGATCCCTGCAAGTTGCACAGCTTGCCAATGGCTACAGAACTTGGCAGATCTGGAAACCCTGAAGTTTTATCTATGGTTTTGCGACGAGGCATACAGGTAACCATTGTTTGCACTCCACAATGCTTAGTTATCACATTCTTTGTATGGGGAGTTATTTGTACTGTTGACTCAATCTCAGCCATATTCAATTCCAAAGCAAGTGATGGAACAGTTTCATCTTCAGTTTGAACCTCTGCTTCCCTACATTGAGCTTCGTAAGTTTGAGTTGACATGGTTGTTACATCACAATTTGATACAGATATGTCATTTGTCTGACTGCATTGAGACTTTTTAAGGATGTTTGTGTTTCATTTTCACTAAACTCTCTGTTAGTAAATTCCATTAACTGAAGATTAATCTCCTCCATCTGAGTCCTTAAATTGATTATCTGCTCTTCATATTTCTTCACCTGATATATCAGCTCACTTTCCATATCAGAATAGTTTTCTTGACAGGCCTGGGAATTTCTTTTCAGTCGGGCAATGTGTTCATTTTTTTTTTGGCGTAGCTCAGCTTTTAACTCGTTGACTAGAATCGTTAATGTTTGATTGTTTCATTTTCGTGGCTTTCTGAGTTTTCTCGACAAGTAGCTGAACAGTAAACAAAATTATCAGATACCACAGCCTTTTAAGCGTTTCATACAACTTCGATGAAAAATATTTTTGCATACTAAACAGATCCAGTTGTTATTACATTTATTTTTGCAACATTTAAAAACCTCAGCCATTATTTTTATAACTTAAATTTTACTCAAGAACTCCAAATGCAATATAAAAATGGTTAAGGGTATCTAACATTCATTAACACACACAATGATGTAAACATTACAAATACCCAGATAACAGTAATTAAGCTGCTCAATTTTCTAAACCAGGACTTATAATTAAGCGTTTTGAAAATTAATATAAGCAAAAAAAAAAACAAGAAATATATCTAGGTCCTGACCTGTTCTGTTTAAATGAAGGAATTACCTAAAATCAGTTAAAACATATACGCACTTTGTCACTGAATAGCATAAATAAGTACATCAAAAATAAATGCCTTAAATAGTACATAAAATCAACTACAGCTCATCTAATCTGGTGAGGAATGCTGTTTATTTTAAAGGATCCCAAGTTCAAATAACAATAGGAATTCCATCAATTGTTGTAAATTATAAATAAAGTCCGATGTGGAAAATAGATTTTCTATATTGGCGACTTACTGGGACATACTATCACTTTCTGCTTTTCATAGTTTTCTTCACTGCACTTTTCTCTAGTCACCGGTATAAAAATTTAATACATTATAAAAAGTTAATACATTTTGGCACCCAAAAATCAGAAAAATAACGGAGCTGTCGCTAAAGCGTGTTTATCGTAACTTGGTGACACACAGAAACAAAATACAGAGCCGTACGAAAAACGGATCAGTCGCACATATGTAGGGGTGGCCCGTTTATTTCCTCCTATCACGTAATCTCAGAAAGTACATCAAACACGAAGACAGGTTAAAGACAAAAGTAGTGTAAACATATAACATATTATATTTTAATTTTAAATAAATAAATAATTGGTTTATTGACGGTTTCCCATTTTAAATTACATTCACAGCAGGTACACATAACATAAGAAGGAAAAACATAAGTACTATAATAACTTGTTCAAAGAGTAATTCTTTCCAGTGAACTTCCAAATGAGCTGTACAAGTAAAAGAAGTCAAGACTCTTATAGTGGCCATTAGCTAGCCTACACACTCTTGATAAAGGAATATGCATACCATAGTTACTTCAACTTACTTCTATGAAACTCAACAAAAAATGACTTGGGGTCACGCTTAGATCTTTGACGTGTATTGAATGTGATAACGTCAAGCAATTTGTGACTATTAATTACATTATTAACAATTTTATATAAAGTGGATATATTAGTCAGTAGAGATTTTAACTTCAACAAATTTTCAATATAATTATAGTCAATCTCCTCTATAGGTATGCCGAGCTTGAAAGAAATGTCGAAAAAATGTCGTTTCAATTTTCTCCAACGGTTCAATGCACGATACACATATAAGTTCAATGTATATGTTGTTATGTTGTTTTGTGGAGAACAGACTGGAGTAGCATATTCAATAACAGATCTAACATACGAGCAGTACAATACTTTAAAATAATTTATTTATATATAAGTCAAAAGCGGTCTTATCGTGTGGGTCCCAAGGTCACATTTTTCATTAAATGTCATTCCTTTGACAGATTTTACACGCAAAATCTGCCACGAATGAAGTTTTTACTGAAAATTGTGACCTTTGGACCCGCACGATAAGATCGCTTTTGACTATAACTAAAGTCCTTTAAATTTCAGTTAATAAAACCTATTTAGGACCAATTTTATTTTTATTAATAATAATTAAAAGGTTTGACATCGAAATCTCTTGTGATCGAGGCATCATCCACCTCTCGAATTTTGCATTTATGAAATATCCGACCGATCGCTTGCCAGTCAAAATCGCAGGGATTGCAACTTTTATAAAGCTGATTATGTATCAATTAATCAGGACATAGCGGCAATAAACTGGGAGAACATTTTCCTAAATAAGTCGTTGGATTTAAATTTAAATATTTTTTATTCAAAAATTACAGATATTGTTGAAAGACACGTCCCCTCTTTTACAATCAGAGGAAGATATTCGGTATACTTTAAAGTAGATACAATAAAAACCATTATAGAAAAGAATAAATGCCATAAAAAGTATAAACAATACAATGATAAAGCTTCATACACAATGTTCTCTAGGTTACGTCGCAAGTCAAAGCAAATGATGAATAGAGATTTTGGCGACTTCACCCGGACCATGGAGGCACAAATTAGAACTAATCCCAAAAAATTTTGGAAGTATGTATCTTGCAAGAAAAAATCATACGTTAACATTCCACCTAGCCTCCATTACAACGAGAGCGTTGCCTCCGAAAGTCCGGGTGTAAGCAACCTTTTCGCTGATTTCTTTAAGAATGTTCATGTGCCATCGAACACGACGGTAAGAGGATTTAGTGATGTGATTGGTGGAAGTGGTTCCATAGCCGTCACTAAGGACTGTGCTGCCGAAATGATGAAGGGTTTGGACATACATAAGGGAGCTGGCACAGATGGAATCCCTCCAATATTTATAAAAAAATTTAACGAGAATTTGTGTACACCATTATGTATTATGTATGATTGGTCTCTAAAAACAAGATATTTTCCAGAAAGATGGAAACTCTCTCATATAATTCCGATCCATAAAAGTGGAGACAGAGCCAATGTTGCAAATTATCGACCAATAACCAAGATTTCCATCTTTGCAAAAATGTTGGGAAATATAGTATACCAGGATATTTTCGGCACGGTACGAAACTTAATTATAGATGAACAGCACGGGTTTTGTCCCCAAAAATCTCTGGAGACAAACCTACTCTGCTACTCGCAACATGTGTGTGAGGTCTTGGATACCGAGATCAAATATACTGCATTTATACCGACTTCAGCAAGGCTTTCGATAAGATTGACAATAATCGGATGATTGATAGACTTGCGGAGGTGGGTGTGGGTGCAAAGCTCTTAAGGTGGGTTTGGTCCTATATTTGTCACCGCGAACAGAGGGTTGTGGTTAGCGGGCACCAGTCTGAGCCATTTGTGGCTACGTCGGGAGTACCCCAGGGGAGCCACCTGGGACCACTGCTTTTTATTATAGTAAAGTAAAGTAAAGTAAAGGTTTATTAACGGAAAAGTACAAAAAGGTACAGGTACACAATGAATATAAACACCTAAAGAATCCTATGCTGAATGTGCGATCTGAATCTGCTTAAATATAAGTTGAAAAAATCTATTTCATTTGTAATATCATTAGCAATTCTACATAATCTATTTGTAGGAATATTTTGGCCATAGTTTGTCCTGTGATACTCAATAAAAACAGTTCATGATGTCTTAGATCTGCTTGAGGAATAGAAAATGATATTTTTTGTAATAAAGTTGGTGAATTTATCAAACCATTTAAGATTTTGTATAAAAAAATTAAGTCTAAAAAGTTTCTTCTATTTTCTAATTTAGGTAAATGTAACAATTTATTAAGGGCGTGGTAATCTATATGCTAAGTTTGTAGCCTATAGATCTAAAAAATTTTCTTTGGACTTTTTCTAAACTATTAATACGAACATCATAGAAAGGAGACCAAACAGTCGAGGCATATTCCAAAACAGATCTAATAAGAGATCAGTATAAATTCTTAAAACTATAGATGTTAGTAAACTCTGAAACACTGCGCATAACAAAACCTAGCATTTTTAAAGCTTTATTTTTCACATATTCAATATGATCACCAAAAGTTAATGACATGTCCATTATAACTCCAAGGTTCTTTATTTTATTAACACTTTTAAAATTGTAGTCAAATTGAAATGGTCTTGATATTTTATAAAAGCGTAATACAACATTTAAATCTAAACAATTTTGGGTAACGTAATCTATCTAAATCTTGTTGTATTAAGATGCAGTCATTTATAGTTGATACTTTTCTAAAAATCTTTAGGTCATCACAGTAAAAAAGAACTTCACAGTTTTGAAAACACTGCAAAGTATCATTCAGAGTACAACTAAAGAACATCGAAGATAAATGCTCCCCTTGTGGAACTCCTGAAGCAACATGAATTGTGTCAGAAAGACAGTTGTGCACTTTGACAGTTTGCTTTCAATTGGTAAGAAAGCTTTTTATCCAAGAAAGAAGTGTACCATGGATACCCAGGGCCGATAGTTTTTGAATTAAAATATTAATATTCACTCTGTCAAAAGCTTTGGAGAAATCAGTGTAAATTACATCTACTTGACACTTCCTCTCCAAAGCTTCCAACAAGTAATTTGTAAAAATTGTCAGATTTGTAACTGTTGACCTTCCACTAATAAAGCCATGTTGCTGTTCAATTATTGTTTTTGATAATAGAGGACTGATTTTTGATGCTATGATAGATTCAAAAACCTTTGCAAGAACATTAATTTGACTTATTGGTCTATAGTTTTCCACTTTTGCCTTGTTTCCACTTTTGAAAATGGGTTTGACAAAATATTCTTTCCATTTATCATTAATACCATTAAAGAATGCATTATAAACAGTAAATTTCTGTTATACGTTGATGATTTAAAAATGTACCGTATGTATAGGTGGGTTGGATGATTGCCTTCTGCTGCAGCATGATCTGGACAGACAATAAAATTGATTTTCCAGCAAAAAAGAAAGGTCTTTAAATTTATTAAAAAATAGACTTTCAGTCTAGGATCTGCCATTCTGTGGAATGAGATTTCAGAACTTGACAATACTATATTGGGCATTTCTTTGAATATATGTATACTTGGTATTGTCCATTAAAAATCATTGTTTGTTCTTGTGTTATAAATGTGTGTTTTTATGTTGTCATTAAATAGAGTTTTATTTCGTACTATGAATTTTATAGACTCAAAAATATACAGATTAACCATTACCTGATCTTTGAGATGACATTTGCATGATATATACTACCTCCGCGACCAGTATTCTAAAAGCAAAGCAATACTCTGAGAGCTCGCCAGCCTCTGATCGATCGTTATTCTCAGAAATGACACCGATATTGATGTATCATTGATGTTGGTGTATAAAATGTATCGAAGAGGTCCTATGATTGAACCTTGTGAACACCTTTTTTTTAACAAGCTGAAGTGACATGATCCTTGTCCCTGTTTTGTTTCATTCCACCCCACATTGAGTTCTGCCTGTCATACCTTTCCATCTTCTCAATAAGTGTACCACTATCGACACTGCCAAAAGCTTTGGAAAGATCCAAACACAAACACACTGCAATAGTTTTCTTCTTCTGATTCATCGAGTCTAGTATGCTTGTCAATGCTGAGTAAACACCCTTTACTGTCGAACGAGCCTTCTGGAATTCAAACTGACATTCTGTAATCACAGCACTCCCATCGAGAAATTTCTCGCAGTATTTTTTTAAAGATCTTACTTATATTAGATAGAAGCGATACTGGTCTATAATTCTTGAGATTGGCTCTGTCACCCTTTCCTTTGAATTAAACACCCCTGTCTGAAAACACAGGTTAATAATATGAGCCAGTGGCTCCGCCATCAAACTAGCTACCTTTTTTAAAAGTATTACCGGCACTTCATCTTCACCAACTGTTTTTTGTTTTTGAGGCCCCTAATGTAGCCATATATCTCACGAGCAGTTACACCCTCCAGAAAAATAGTTTATCGTTCGTTTTAACTCTTGTATAGTCTGGTGCACTATCTCATTTGGACTCCAGACACGCATTTATAAAGTTGTTGTTTACTGAATTTAGAAGTTCTTTATCTGACATTACTATATCTTTAAATCCATCAAACACTATCATTAGTTCAAAAAGCTCACAATGCTGTCCTCCGAGATCAAGACATACAGAGCTTCTATTTAAAAACAATCGAAGTCGAAGTCATATTTGACAAATTTAATGCTAAATAAATTTCTGGGATTCAAATTCGGCTTGCTTGCCAACAAATGGAGTTTTTTTTTTCTTTTCCGAATAGTATAAAAATATGCCAGTCAAGTAAGGCACTTAAATAGCGAAAAATTAAATTATTGACAGATTGTGATTTGTCGATATAATGATATGATTATCACATTCGTATATATTGCATATTTTTAAATTCAACAGACACTTACCCTAAACCCAAAGAGAACTATAATTGTCGAAAATCCAAGAATAGCATCCCATTTTCTAGTGTTTCCAATGTTCTTGAATAGAGATTTCCAGGCATCTAAAAACGCATTTGCAGGTCCAGATATACCAAAGACTTGTTTCAGTTGAGAAGAAGCTATGCTTATAGCGGCTGCTGTTGTGAATCCAGATATGACTGGTGATGAGAAAAACTCAACTATAAACCCTGGAAAAACGTATATTGAAATAAGTAAAGAGATTTTATAAGGATTTGTCACAAATTAAAGTACATATTTTCAATAAATTTATCTTGCAGATTCACAGTATACATGTTATGATATGTTATACCTAACATAATTTACCTAAATGCAAAACTCCTGCGACAAAAATCAAGAACCCAGAAATAAAGGCAATCAATACTGCGCCACCTGGCCCCATAGTTGTAACACTATCTTGAACGAACAATGCCATAATGGCGGT
>JAEQML010081464.1:0-11186 GCA_016904865.1 Pissodes strobi
TTGATCTAACCCTGTTTCGTACAGAGAATAAAATCAAAACCTCATGGTTCACAAAAGAATCCTGGTCAGGCCGATACCTTAATTTTCTTTCACAACACCCACTTTCACAAAAAAAATCTGTGGTAATCGGTTTGGCTGATAGAGCTATAAAATTGTCAGACCCGGAGCATATAGAGGCTTCAATTGAAAAGGCGAAACAAGCACTTCTAATGAACGGTTACCCACCATCCCTCATTAATTCGATCTTTAAAAAAAGAATACATACATTTTATAACAACAACTTTCCTACAGCAAATAAAAATAAACAAAATAAAAAATATCTAACTCTACCTTATATACCGGGTTTATCCGAAAAATTCCAAAATGTATTTAAAAACGAGAATGTTACAGTGTGCCACAAAGGTTTTAATCTTTTGAATGCAAATTTCAGTAAACTTAAACCATCTTTCCCAAAAGAAAAAAAGAGCCATATTGTATACGAGACCCCATGTAAAGACTGCAACGGAGTATATATTGGTCAAACTAGCCAATACCTAAAAAATAGGCTAAATGGCCACAAGTACGACAAAAAGAACAAAACTGCTTTGAGTAACCACATGACAGAAAAAAATCACACTTTTGATTACGAGAACACTAAAATTCTAACCACCGAAACAAATACAAAAAAACGGGAAATCTTAGAAATGTTCCACATTCAAAGGAACAAACACTCAATAAACTCCAAGACCGATACAAAGCACCTAAGTATAGTATATAATGATTTAATCAAATAATATATACTGTCTTTTTCTTTAATACTAAACCATAACCTTTAATTAAATAAAAATATCCAAACATAATTTTAACGCCAACAACCTAAGGCACCTCCCCGGTATTGTAACTTTTTCATAGATATAAACCAAACGAATATAGATATATAAAGAATGCAAAAATGTCAATTTTTAGCTGAATTTTTTTATTTCATTCCCGTAGTAGATATATGTACCAAATGCACGTTGTATGATCTGTGTGTTGTACAGTTATATACATATTTTAATTGTTATGTGTTGTTGTTCGTACTCTCTGTGTATTATTTTAAAGAATGACAATCATGTATCCACAAATTTTCGGCCGGTGATATAATGTGTCTATGTTAGCGGTAAGTTGTAGAATAGTTTCTCTCCAAATATACACTTTTAGGTAAAGCGTCAAGCTGCATAACAACCTTCCAATATTTGTACAACTCGTCTTACCAATTATGTTTTCTTTTTTGCTTCATTCTAGTTTGATAAAGGCTAGGACAATCCAGCCGAAACGTCACCACCAATAAAACATGAAATAACTTTTCGTGTTTTCTTTTGCTCATAAAGAAAAAGGACCAAACCCCAAGAAAATTAAATAATCTCTATATATATACATATATATATATTGATAGAATACAGAGAATTAATATAGTAAAAACTGGTCTATCATTCATTGGGTCAGAAATGTTTAATCCAGTGCCACTCTCTGTGAAAATGTTACCTATTCTAAAATATAAATCTGTGGTCAAGATATGCTTGATTGGTATATGCTTTTGGTTTTTGGAACATATTTTTTAAAAAGCGTGACGTATTATAACTAACTAGTTATAAATTTCTGTCTTGATACTTTTTTTACAATTGTACTATAGCTAAATGAAGATATTTTTATTAGTTGTGTATTAATTACTGTATCATTTGTATTACGTTAAAAAATAGTATTACTGTAGAATATATACACAATTTGGAATATGTGTTATTATATATTAACCAATTTATATGTATGTATTTACGGTGTAAAACATTTTTTTATTGACATAAGTAGACAAATTTTGCACAAATATAAATAAATTTTCATTCACTTAATTTTTATTTTCAGTTCATTTCGCTATATATACAACAACCGTTTTTCTTGTAAACATATTGTCTTTCAATAATAACTCAGAATTGGAAGAAATATATTTTATATAATTATTTTCATTCCTTTTCACTACAACAATGAACAAAAATCTTGAAAATGTTTTAATTTGAAATATTATTTTATTCTGATTTTATTTATATCTTAAGAATGATTAATTTTATTCAATGCACACAGATAAACAGCCAGTGGCTTCCTACACACACAAGTTTAGTAACCAGCACCCAAAAGAATCCAAGCCACAGAAAAAACATTCTGGACTTAATAGGGACACTGGACGTCTATTCCAGAATAAGAAAAGATGTCCATGTTCAACTAGTGAAATGTAGTACCATATTTGTTAAAAGGAAAGCAATGAAGTATATGTGTTAGATCCGGCCTTAGCCCTTTTTAATGGCAAAATGATAGACTCTGAAATTAAAAGCAGCATTTTGAAAATTGGGTACTGTAAATCATAGCATAATTTCGCCATAGACGAAAAAAGGCGGTCATGTAGTAGGAGTTATTGGTTTTATCGCAAAAACTGGACTTCGGGTGAAAGGATATGACTTTGCCATTAACCTAGACTGATATTGTGAAGCATGCTGCCTTTTTGCAGACAGGAACGACAAAAATTTCAAAGACTCGTGGAGCAGTCTTAAAGATTGGCAAGGATTTTCCAAAAAAGTGAAAGAGCACGAAAATTCGGTTGTACATGTACGAGCATATTTCGTTGGTGTTCAAGTAGATAACGTATTGGAATTCGATAATCAACAAAATATACAGAGATGGCGAAAAATAATTAATCAAATAATTGACGTAATTATTATCTTGGCCACATGGGATTTACATTTTCGTGGCCATAGAGAGGCTTCAGATGGCATTATATCAACTAATAAAGGTAATTTTATATTTGTTTTAGAACTACTTGCCAAATACGATCCATTATCGGAGTCACATTTAAAAAATTAAAATAAGGTTTGAAAGTATCAATGCAATTCAAAATAATTTTATTTTTTTATATCCTGAGAAATTAACTTCGTTACGTGAAGACGAATTGTATGTGAAAGCGCGCAATTTAGAACTTGGAGATAGTATTTTAAAAATAAAAAAGTGTATAAACTTGCGGATCATAATAAAAATCAGTGGGTTTCTTCAAAATTTCCAGATGTATCTAGTGCGGTGATGTTTTATTTCTAACTTTACTAGAGTGTGGCATCAGCGGAACTATATTTTTCGAAACTGAAAGTAGTAAAAACCTATTTACGTAACACCTTGGAACCACACCACCTCGCCTTTCGGATTTATTCTTGATCAGTATCGAACACGAATTTGTTAAAACATTAAGTATCGACGAAATGATTTTGAAAAGAAACTCTCGACGATCTGATCGTTTTTACAAGCTTTTATTTACTTTCACCTGTGGATCTGTCTGTAATCAAATCTTGCAAGCTGAATTAGAACTACTTCTAAATGTCCGATTGACTTGAAATTTGGTACACGTTTATAGTTCCGATGACGATACAATATTATAATGTTGTTAAGTTTACACCTCCCCCCCTTTCGGGGGTAGGGGAGGGGGCACTACTTAAAGTATGTCCGATTTCGTTTAAAATTGGTATATGGGGGTTTTTGGGGATAAGGAATATGAATTTTCTATCAGATTTTGAAAATTCAAAATGGCAGATTCAACATGGCCGATATTGGGTTAAATGTTGCAAGTCAATTTTAGCTGGCTTCTACATATCCAATTGGCTTCAAATTTGGTATGCGTTTGTAGTTCAAATGAAAATATAAAACTATGGTCTTGCTTACACTCCCCCCTCCCTTTCAAGGGTAGGGTAGGGGGCACTACTTAAAGTTTGTCCGATTTCGTTTAAATTTGGTATATGGGGGTTTTTGGGGACAAGGGATTTAAATTTTTTATCAGATTTTGAAAATTTAAAATGGCGGATTCGACATGGCCGATTTTGGGTTAAATGTTGCAAGTCAATTTTAGCTGACTTCTACATATCCAATTGGCTTCAAATTTGGGATGAGTTTGTAGTTCAAATGAAACTATGGTCTTTATTACACTCCCCCCTCCCTTTCAAGGGTAAGGTAGGGGGGCACTACTTAAAGTATGTCCGATTTCGTCTAAAATTGGTATATGGGTTTTTTTTTGGGGACAAGAAATTTGAATTTTTTATCAGATTTTGAAAATTTAAAATGGCGGATTCAACATGGCCGATTTTGAGTTAAATGTTGCAAGTCAATTTTAGCTGACTTCTACATATCCAATTGGCTTCAAATTTGGGATGCGTTTGTAGTTCAAATGAAAATATAAAACTATGGTGTTGCCATTGTTTATTCTTATGAAGACAGTGGTGTTGCTTACACTTCCCACCTCCCTTTAAAGGTTAGTGGTGAAGGCACTACTTAAAAAATGTCCGATTTGGTTTAAAATTGGAATTAGTGGGTTTTTAGGGACAAGGAAACAACAGATATTGAAAATTCAAAATGGCTGATTCAAAATGGCTTTTATTATATACTACGAATCTAAGTTTTATAAATAAAAATATAATATTTACTAAATTTGTGATTTTGTCATACCATAATACCTACTAAAAAGTAAAAAATAAATAAAAGTAAAAAATACATTTTTGAAAACAAGCTTTTATTTAAATGCACTAAAAAGAAGAAAATAAACTTTGAAGTAAATTAAACCCATTATTTTGTTACATTAAACATTTTTATATGATATAAAAAAGTTTGTCGCGAGAAATTTAAACAGGAAAATCTCGCGACAAGCATTTATATCATATAAAAATGTTTAATGTAGCAAAATAATGGGTTTGATTTACTTCAAAATTTATTTTCTTCTTTTTAGTGCATTTAAATAAAAGCTTGTTTTTAAAAATTTATTTTTTACTTTTATTTATTTATAATACCTTTCCTTATAGTACTTTGTGAGATAATGTTTGTGGCTTGTGCTGACTTGTTGATTCTTCATGTTTTACTATTTTCTGTCTTTTGCATTCTATGAGGCTTGATCACTTCTACCCTGGCTACTGTCATACATGGTAAGCACTGTTTTAAAATTTTAATTATGCATCACGTTTGCTGAAATATTACCAAATGTTTTCTACTGCTGTAAAAACGTCCTTTGGACTAACCGAATTTAAGCACGCCTCTGGATAAAAATTCAAGCCGCGTAAGAATGTAAAAGGCATGCGGCAGTTTAACGTTCCATGATTCTAGAACCGGCGGTTTGTAATTCTCAACCGACGCGACGATAGCCCAACCGACTTTTCAATCGCGCGAAAACTAACGCCTTCGATTGGTTGTGCACGGTCTGGTGGGAATATCCAGCCCTGAAGCGCGCCGCTAGAATTAAAATTAAAATTAGTTGCAGTTCAGATCCCGGAAAGGCAAGAAGCAAGAAATCACTTTAGGCCAACGCAACCGTTGATCTTCAGGAATCCTAACTAACCCAACTCATCCATTTAGCCCCTAACCCCATATCTCTGAGGAATATATGAGATTTTCCGAGATTTTTAGCAATTAGAGACAGCTAAATTTTCGACAATCTCGGAAGAGGAAGGGTTCAAAGAAGCTTACAGACAAGCCAAAGAAGCTCCGAAGCGAAGGAAAAGGCATTGTAGGATCAGCACTCTCAACTGGCACCGAATCAGTCTTCTACCGAATTTATCGAGTTTCTCGGAGCTTTTGGAACTTCAGGACTTAGAAGAATTTTAGGAGAAAAAATTTTGGTAGACAGAAGTTAAGTAGGTACTTGTAAAGGCCTTGCCAAGCGGCTGAGTACCAACAATTCACCGAGACCTTCAACTGTAGTGCGCACCCTACAGCAACACCCCGCGAAAAAGGTTAGTTGCGAGCACCTTGAGTCAGCCTACTTGTTTGGGTTCCTCCATTCACGTACGTGCCTCTCTGGTCTTTCATACTCGTCGTAGTTGAACATTGGACGAGAGTAAAGCGCGTCGACGGCTAATTCGGTTTTGAGAACTAGAGAGCCCCCTGACTCCCCCATACTTTAGCTACTCGGCCTACGGGTGAATAGCAAAAAGGCATAGGAGCCGAAAAAAGAAAATAAGGCTTAACTTATAGAATTCGGGCACGTTCAAAGAGTGATAACTAGCCAAATACGAGAGGTTGCGAAGTTATAGTGTTGCGACTGGAGTTATCTCAAAAGAAGAATCAAAGGCTATTTATCACTAGTTCGTATACCACACAAAACCAGCAAGGTGTCTGAACTGAGAGCCGTGTCCGGGGAGTAGTTTGGTGTAAATACACGAATCACTTATTAATCCCTACAACGTCCCCCTGACTTACACAAAACCTCTGTCAGAAAACTGCCGAGCATCATCTGACAAGTTGCCAGGGATTGGCATATAATACATAGCGAACACCCCCAAAAACCCCCAGAAACAAGGATTTTTTAAAAGCCCTACTTGAGCAACTTCCCCTTCCCTCTTAAGGTAATCGTAACCAAAACGCTCGCGACAAGCTCTTGAGGTGCTCAAAAGACGATTTTAGTGCGATCCTTTTTAACTTCATACGGAAATCGGCTTCGCAGAACTCTTAAGTCTTCGAACGCGTTTTGAAAATCTCGCGTGCGGTACAAGAAGCCCCAAACTAAAGACACTATTACGTGTTAGATATTAATTAAAATATCTTAAGTCATTAGTTAGTAATTGTTCATTAGAGAAAAAATCTAAATAAAACTTGTTTTAAAAATACTAGATTAGAGTTGAACTCTCCTAGTACATGTATAAGACTTATTCAGTGAATTGGGGCATATTTTAAGCTATCACTTGACATAGGGATTTATCCGAATTTGATTTCAACTATACAGGGTGTCCCAATTATTTAATTTAGTAATCATTCGAATTACTGATTTTTGTATAAAGGCATAGCCAAGATTAGGAGATAGGATTAGGTTAGGGTCGTAGATTTTTTGTGTGAACACTACCTTTTGACAATCCTCCCCCCCTGCTAACCCCTTCTGGCATTTTGTAAAGACCTGTTATAAGGATTCAAGTCAAAATTGAAATTTTGTACATTGACATACAAAAAGACGAATAACTCAAAAGTTAATCAAAAATAAAATAAATTTAAAAGCATCCTCTGCCAGTAGACTCTCTGGGAATCTTTCCCCTCTACCGTTGTTCTTCAAAGCATTTGATTAATAACGTGTCGGCCTCCTAAGGAAGAAAGTATGCCGAAGTTTTGTTTTAATTTAATTTGAACTTTTGAGTTAATTTCTTGCCCAAGACAAATTTATTGCTCATTAACCTTGTGTTGTATTTAATTCAGCCTGCTGCTGACAGACGTTCTGTGGTGGCTGCTATCTACAATTTCTCTTGGATAGCGGTGAAGGCTTTGGTGGGCCCACCTCGTTCCCGGGGCCTGAGAGTGAGATGAGTTTACGGGTTGAACATTGTCTAAGAAGTCTTTTAAATAGCGAGTAGTCGACTCACTCGATAAAGACTTGGCATCCCGTGATAAAAACATAGTGGACATAAATATTGTTATAAAAAATTAATTTTCGAACCCCTTAGTTGACGACTACCGCGCACCAAAAGCCCCCGAGTGTAGATGACATCTTGGTGCTTGAACTGAATTGATATAGATCAGAGGAACAGATAACTCTAAGCCAGAGTCCCCCGCTGACTGCTACATCGTATATTGGGGACCCTGAGGAATTTATATTAGACCCGGAAGCGGCCTTTGGTTATCACAGGGAATCTGTTTCTAAATTTCTTTCAACCAACAAATATTCTGGGGAAGCTCAAATCGAGGCGGGGCTACACATAGGAGAGCTAGAGCGTCACTCGGCCGAGCCGAGTCTACGCGGCCCCTACTGGATCACCCCGAGCCGCACGTGACATATAGTACGCCTTGGCGGCTCACTGGCGCGGCTCCGAAGGCCAATGTGCCGCCCCGGGCGACGCACGTGCGCGTAGATGTCACTACCGAAGATTATGCAATAAATTGGTTGTTTGCTGTTTTATTATGTACGTGGGTTTAATAAATTATCACGCGATTAACTGGAATTATTTCAAAAATTCATAAGCGTGAACCTTATAGTAATGGAAATAGGAATTATCATTTTCCACTCGTTATATAGAGCCCCTGAAAATGTTTGCGAGGTTGGGTCTAATGATTGAAATTGGTAGCTGATCTTCAAAGATAAATATTGTGCATCACATCTAAACATGTTTTGAAAACAATCAGTAAGTGATGAGCAAACTCAATTTTAAAATATTGTACAAACCAAGTGATTGACAACTTGGTTCAGTAAAACATTTCAAACTTAATATATCATTATTACATAAAATTTTCTTATTATTTTTGAAAGAATTATAGCTTCCACCCTCTATTTGAGCAAAAGTAGGTATGTATGCGAGTATGTTTTATACAAGATTATTATTAAGAGCCTTTGAAAATTTGAACCACACATGAAAGATTTCTGGACATTGTTGAAGCGTTGAGAATTTAGTAATAATTCCGTATAGGTTGGGTGAACAATAATATGGATATCATTTATAGTTTAATGTTTAACATAAATATAGCCAAAAAAATCCTCATCTAGATATTTTTTTTATTAAGTAGAACTTACAAGTCTCTAGTTTTTAAATTTTAAGAAAAATAGTTCTTAACTGAAATATTGCGTCGCTGAAACCATTTATTATTTCATAGTTTATCTCGATAAAAAAGTACTTTTTATGGCAGTGATGTGATAAAACTATACTTCTAAAACTTAACGAACACTAGGTGAATAATTTTTCTAATATTATTATTTTGAACCAAATACAAATATATTCGTAGAGATTAAAAATGAATTCTACAAATTCTAGACGGATTTTTTACAATGTATCTTTTTAAAGATAATTTCATTCTAGTTTTTACACCACAAAAAATCGTACCCCATCACGAAATTGAGAATTTCTATAACCTCTTCACCGATTTCATCATCAAAATGATGGCCATACATTTTTGAATTCTCCTCTTTAAGACCTATAATATGTTAATAAGCCCTAAAATATACTGTTATTATGCTCTTGATAACTGTAAGTAAAACTAAAAATTATCTATTCAAGTTCCCTATTTTCATGAGAATGACTCAAAGCGATGTTTTATCAGTTGTTCCACTAGAACAATTTTGAATATGTATAGCACTCCATCATGAATTTTAGATGCCGTTTAAGGCAAATCGAAATTTTATTAGTTAATTTAGTGTATATAACTTCTACTTGAAAGCTTTTCCAGAAGTTTATGGGTCCCGATAATAATATCATAGAAACTAAGTTGGGTATTAATATTTTAGAATAGGTAAATTATGCGCCTTTACTATTAGTGCTTGATACCCACTATTAAGCATTATTAACCGCTGTCTTTATAAAGTTTTTATAAAATAATGGCCTAAATACTTACTGATTTAGCGTTGGTGTTGCTAGTATTAGTAGAGACAGCTGAAAACCTACTTAAGTTACTACTCTATAATATCTGCCGAATGTGCAAAAGTACATCCACACCACGTTCCTATTATGGATCGTAATTAACCAATGGGACTTCAAAAAAGTGACAGTTAATGGGCGGAGCTAGATGCAATTAATGAAATTTGAAAAATGTAAAAACCAAGTTTGGGTTAGTTTTAGTTGGTTGCGCCCCCGAAGCGAGCGGAGGGCCATGCATTTTCTCTCGCTCATCTAGCTTCGCCCATGAACTGTCACTTTTGTGAATTCCTATTGTTCTAATTAAGATCCATAAGAGGCCGAAGTTTGCACAATATCTATGTCATTTCATTTACGTCAAACGCCAGATGAATATTAACGCTAATTCGGGTAATTTTTAGATATTTCAGATTTTTCTTAAAAACGGCCAAGAATGGAGTTTTCCAATTTGAAGCGTTTTTAGGCAATTCTTGCGGCCAGGTCGTTATCAATTTTCTTGGCGATCTGATTTTCCGTCTTCGAATTAGTACCTATACGTCAAATGCGCGATTTTTTCAAACCTTTTCTTTGGTGCGCGAGAAACTGTCGAAAAAAATAGTTGATTTTTATGAAATTTGGTGGACACATTCTTTTCGACGGTATTCCGAACTTGGCGAGAATCGAAAAATTGCTAGCATTTTTTGGGGCGTATATTTTTGGAAAAGAGGCTATTTTGTGTTGTCCTAGCGCTGAAAAAGTCGCATGGATCAATAAAACCAGGATAACCATTCGATGGGGAATTTCTAGAACAAATATTCTCCAAATGCTTCTCCGTTTTGAAAATGATGGAAAAATTGACCTTTGACGGAAAATGTAAAAACATCGATTTATATGCCAACCCAAACTAACCCAAGCTAATCACTTATCGAGAATCTACGCCAAACATCGAACAAGAGATCATATTAGAAATGATGACCTGTTTTATACAGGGTGAACTAGTTGAATTTAAAATTTTCGCCACTTCGAGTTTTGGCTCTAACAACAGATATAGAGCATTTAGGGTCTTGTTTGAATTACCCTATATAACCTGTCGGTCCCTGTAGAATATTAACCCAAACGAACCTAAACTAACCCAACTGCCAAAGTAAAAACATATCAAACAATTATTACAATAACTATGTATTATGTCAGTATGTATCCTTTATTCTCTTTTCATGCACGTATTTCCACCGGCAGCTTAGCTAAATTTTATTTAGTTTTTAGATGTTGTTTCTTTAAGTTTTTACTTCTGTCGTGCGATCTGAAAATTTTTAAGTTTCAAATTTAACTAACTTCAATAAATTATTAGTTTATTAAAAAAAAAATATTATTCTTTTAAAGTAAACTGCATTTGAAATGTTCGGCTAATTAGTATTGCAAGATAAGACTATTTTCTCAATTATTAAATTTTACGCAGGTGAATAGGAAACTAATTATGTGAGTTTACGATAAATATATATATTTTTGTAAAAATTCCTGCTTTTGTTGAAATGGATAAAATTGTCTAATAATTTATAGGTTTAGGATCGAAAAGGTTAAAGTATAGAGTTATATTTGCGAAGGGGATATTAGTCAAAAGAAAAAATAAGCAAATCTTACTTAAGAGTTCCAGTCAAATGAGTAAAAATGTCACCTTTTATTTTTAAAACGTCATCTTTTGGACAAAACTAAAAGTATCAAAAAATCCCCAATTAGATTTTCAGATTTGGACTAAGAATTATTTAGATATAAGAAGCAAAAGGGAAGAAAAATGCTTGTAAGTTTTCGCGACACATGAAATTTTATAAAAAGTTTAGGTAATTGTTTACTAAAACT
>JAEQML010081467.1:0-11186 GCA_016904865.1 Pissodes strobi
AGCTGTCGCTCTGTAAACTTTCATAGGCAGCAAATAGGACTTGAAATTGTAGTTCATAAGGATTGTTAGCATAAAGAGGCTCAAACCTGCAATAGGCAAGGGTTAATCAGATGTTGCACCCGTAACTTTAAGACGGAGTGGTGAGGTCTCGCCCCCATTGAATGTGTGGTTTTAGTGAGCACGCCCTAGGGAGAGTCCCAGACTCCCCTCAGCCTAGAGGGGATGCGTAAGATGCGTTTCCACACCTTAAAAAAAAATACAAAATGGTCTTTTGTCTCTACATATTAATATGTCTATGTTATCATTTTTGAATATAAAGTAAAACGTTTTTTTAAATAATGTCCAGTCTGTGTTAGCTGCATCCTCTTTTTGATATAGCTATTTTTTAAATGCGTTTTGTGTTATTAACTCTCTTATTTTAGCAAGCATTCAAATATTGTCTCTAGTGTTAACTTGAGTTTCAAGCTTTTTTTGGTACAGGAGGTAGAATGAAGTTTTGTTTTTAGTCACTGATACTGTTTCAACTTTATTGTTGCTAAGGCCCTGTACTACTCACTGTTGTTATTGTACGGAGTCTTCATTCCATCTACTAAGTTGCATGTTATTTTCCTATTTTAAGAACAATTTGAATTTGTTGTATTTGTGTTTCTTATTATAGCCGGTTTTTCTATGCTCTTTTAATGTTTGTTGTTAGTCCCGGCGGTACTGCTCCATTCCTTGATTCATATCTCAGTGGAATTTAAAATTTATTTATTATCCATTCCCTGCTTGGAATGTTTATGATTACTTCATTATTTTCCAAAAATTCCATGCCTAGGTTTATATGGTAGGGAGCAATTTTGATAAATTTTGCCTGTATCTGTAGAGTTAATTTATTTTCTATTTGTAATCGTGTGGTGACTTCCCTCATATATACGGTGGCTCCTATAAGAACTGGGTTACTATTTTTGTCTTAGCCCTATTGCCCAGTCTTTTTGAATAACATTAATCTGGGATCATGTATCTATTACTGCTGCAATTTTTTAATTGTTTAGTCTAGCTGTAATGTATAATATTCCCTTCTTTTCTATGTTCTCTTCTGGGATGCTTCGTTAGGCACTGCCATTTGGGTAATTTCTTGATGCTGATGCTGTGAAGTGTCCCAATCTTCTGTAGGTGTGGCATGTTTGCTTATTAAAGCTATTTCTGTGGCTCTCCCTGTAATGATTTTGGTTAATATAAAGTTATAAAAGAAAATCCAAGAAGAGACAATCAAAGGCCTTTGACAGATCGCACAACAAAGCCGCCGAATGAGAACCTTCATTGAAAGCATCACTAATCTTTGATGTTAATCTATTAATTGCCATAATTCTCGACATACCACAAATTATCTGCTTCAAAATGACGGCATATCCTAAATTTTAGATTAGAGATTTTTCAATGACCTTCGCAAGGAAAGGAATTATAGAAATGGGTCATTGAGTCACTCCTCTTAAAGACCAGAATCACTGTGAATGCCTCGAAAACAGAAGAAAAGCAGATGTTGAACAAATCTATAAGAGGCATCAGGTAGCCAAATAAGTTGGTGCGGTTTTCGTATACAGCAAAGTGCCATGGACATTTTTGAAATGAAAACTTCTTTTGGCGCGTTATGCGCTTTTTTTGTGGGGTTGAATGAGACTGAGCCGTCACGTAACGCCGTCACGTAACGCTCCTTCTACTGGACATGTTCCCGTATAGGTAGAGGGCTGAAATTTTCAGGGGATGTGCCGGGGTAAAAAGCAGATCAGCGAACAGCGCAGAAGTGTTTCAAAAAATTGTGTTTGGGAGATCTAAGGTTGACAAATGAAGCACGCTCCTCGAGACCAGAAATCATTAACAACGAGGGTCCTAAATAGGTTGCGGGGGCAAATTCCAAGTAAGTTGAGGTTTGGAACCTTCGGCAAAATGCACTACAACCATGCTATATTATCAGGAGATGCTTAACGATCTCCTGATAATGCTAACATGGCTAGAGAAACGTGCGTCAAGTGCAAAATTGTGGATAAACTCTGTTGTAGAATACATTTTAAGTCAACGTACCTAGAGCTTGCAGATAGGTTCAATGTGAATGATGAAACCATTGGTTTGCACCTTCATCAGCTAGGAAAGTAGTAGAAGTTAAGAAAGTGGGCCCCGCATGAATTATCAAATGATCAACGATAAAAAAAGGGATAATATACTCAAATTCTAAGTGTGTCGCTTGTTGATTTGGTACCACGCACTTCCAAGGCTTCTGTGCGCCCAAACAAAATTTTATTGTGTGTTTGGTAGACAGCAGTCGAAACTGTTCATTATGAGTTTATGGAAACCATCACTGCTAACTTGTATTGTGTATAACTTCAATGAGTACAAGCAGTACTCATCCAAACGCAGCCTTCTTTGATCAATCGAGGAGAGTGGTATTCTTACAAGGTAACGCCAAGCCGCATACCGCAAGAGTGATCTGAGAAAACATTTCTGGACTTGGAGGTATGCGGCTTGCTGCTGCACCCTCCATATTCTCCTGATATTTTACCACCTTCTTTGTCTCTTGACAACGGTATGAGGCATAGACAGTTCACAACTCGAGTTGATGTAATAAATGCAGTTCTTCAATTTTTTGATTACAAATCTAGAGAGTTCTACAATAATGGCATGCAAAAATTGGTGTCCGCTGTGACGGTAATTATTTCAATATCGTATTATTGTTTCTTAATAAAAATGTATATTTTGCATCAAAAAACGCACGAACTTATCAAGTTAGTATTAGGCAAATATTATCTTCCTAACTTCAATGCAGGGTATGAACCCCTTTGAGTCCTTTTACAAGATCTAAGCTTCTTAATAACAATAAATACAAGAAATGCAAGGAGTTACTGATTTTCAAAAAATAAATGCACTTTCTAGATATTTTATGGACCTTTTTTGGCATAGTTGACCAAATTAATTAAGCTTAAAGCTCCAAAATTACCTCACCTTGCTTCTAGTAGAACAGTGCCTAACATAGGCTTAAAAATTTAACATGTAAACAGTAAAACCCAGCACTGTGTATACGGTTATAAATATAGCATGCAACGGATGACGCAGCTATCTCTCTTCGTCGGCGTCATATATTATGCACTCCTTCTTCACAAACGCGACCTGAATACGCCACTGCTGAAGATATACGGGCAAAACTACTGTTATTAACAGCATTTCCTTCGAAAACGCACTATTTGCATGTTCAAATTTAGATATACATGTTGGTTTTTAAAATACCATTTGAATACACCTCCGTTTATGTTGCACCGAAGCTAAGCTGCAATAGTTTCATATACATGTATGAACCCGGTAAAGTTTTATAGACTACGAAGGAAAGTCGAAAACTTGAAATTGCCCCAATATTAAATTACCAGTTATTTTTCCTCAACAGAATCTTTCCGAAAGCTCTAAGCAAACGTAGTCGCTTAGATTTAAAAGTTAAGCCTCAGTATAAAAGTTTCGTTTTTCGGAACAGACTAAGAGTATTATAAATTAGAAAATGTATTTTTTAATGAGACGCTGACAGTTTAGTTATAAGGTGTAGGTATTTGTTATCAGTAGTTGGAATCCAGGACGGAATTAAGCTATTGGCAGGACCAAGAGTGATGCTTTGAAATGTAACATATATCTAATATTGTAGTGGTGTGATCATTAAGGAGGTTCTCTCCTTCTTTCATATATTAAACAGAAATAAGTTTTCAACATTTATACTACGAAAAAGTTTTTGGGCATTCAGTAACAATAATTAGAGAGATTCTTGTCTATATTTTTTGCGCTATTAGAAATGAATTTTCGACTTTTTAACTATGGGAGATGGTTTGAGTATCGGGAACCAATGCTAATAGAGAGGGGGCATGTGTAAATTAATGATTCTATTTACAAAAATAACACTCAGTCTAAAGTTTGAACTTGGTACTTGATCTTGAAAGATAATTATCTTGCTTATTATTTAGACATGTTTAAAACCATTAAGTAAACATTTAAAACAAATTTTAGTGTAAAGGAGCGTGCAAACACATTTGTAGAAGTTACATAATATGAATACCGTAAAACAACTATTATGTAGTATAATTAGGCTATAAATTTCACATTAATGTCCATCAATCTATAGTACGAATACATACAATATTATCATATCTGATTTGGGAGGAGTGGTTTGTATTTTTCATAAGTCTTTTTAGATACTTTTGTCACCTGGAAGTATACCGGGAAAACGTCATTTTTCAAGGATAGGACAAGTGGTTTATTTTCAATGGAACACCTTTTATATAAGTGCCAAAAAACATCATCCTATACATTTCTGATAATACTTGGTTAGATACTTTTATGGCACAATCTGCAGCATATATTGATGATTTAACATCCCCTTATACGGCACAAGGGCAAATAAAACTCAATTACCAAATCTAGTCACCAGTTAACAATGTTTGTTCAAAGTTTCTTATGAAATCCAAAAAAAAAAATCAATTGAAGAAAAGCAAAGTGTGTTATAATGTTCATTGAAACAAGATAAGTTAGTACAACAAAAAGGAAATTCAGAAGAATATTTAATAAAAATCCACCTACAGCAAAAGCTAGTAGAAGCTGGTATCAACAGTTTTTGATATCAGGCTCCATTGAAAGACGAAAAAAACACCAACGACTATCAACTTTTAGGTAGAACTAACCCAAACTCCCAAAAAAATTCAGAAAGTTCCATCTTTGTCTGTATGAAATCTGAAAGATTTTACCAATATTCCTGGAACAACTGTTCATAGGATATTAAGAAAAGTTCTGAAATAGAATGCTTCTAAGATCCAAGTCCCACAACATTTGAAAAATACAGATTATCCCCATCGAGTGAGTATGTGCAGAAAATGTCTGAATTTATTAGGAAATAATCGTAACTTTTATAGTAACTTTATTATGTCAGATGTCGAAGGTCCTTTTCATTTGAATTGGCTTGTGGATAAGCATAAAATGTCGGATTTGGGGTTCCGAGAATCCTCATGGGATTCATGAATATGACAGAAGTTCACCCAAATTTACCGTATGGGGTGGGTTATCTAAAACAAGAATTTATGAATCGTTCTTTTTCGTTGAACGCACTGTGATGGCTGCTACTTACATCGATATGCTTGAGCAGTTAGAGCAAGTGGACTTAAGGGGTACTGTTTACTTCCAACAAGACGAGACACCGCCACATTTCGTGTTGGAAATTGGAGCTTCTCTGAATAATTTTTTTGTGGATAGATGGGTAGGCCGAGGTGGCCCTATCCGTTGGGCGCCTCGGATACCAGATTTGACTGTTTCCGACTTATATATCTAGGGATATGCCAATCAAGTACCTAACCAGGCAATATCAGAGAGGTAACGGATCTGATACATATACACAGGTGGTTTCAAAGCAACTTGTCCTAGTCTTGAAAAATGCCGTCCTTGTTTTTGGACATTCCCGGTCACTTCCAGGTGACAAAAGTATATAAAAAAACCTATGAACAATACAAACTATCCCGCACAAAGCGGATCTCGGCATTTTTCTCCGTCTTTCAGTTACAGGGCTTCAAAACCGCTCAAAATATAATGGGACACCCTATATTATACCTGAACAAATGTATTACAAAATAAAACAGTGGGTTAGTACCACTACAAATATGTGTCAAAAGCCATGAGCTTTGTAGTATTGCATACAGCAGATAAAAATGTTCGAACTTATCCACATTTCAGTCGAGTTTTAAAATATGATTGCATTTTATGTCCGATAGCACTGAACGCTGACATTCCACATTGTGAAAATACCTCTCAACTAATTAAATTACATTGATTCATAAAGTCTGATTATGGAGTGTGAAAAGTCAATCGACGTTGATAGGAGATCGACAATCACCAAGAATAGTTGACAACAAGAAAATACAATTTTTCTCATTTGGGAAAACTGACAACAAATTCCTGATCATAATTCGACACCAACTTGCTCGATAATCTTAAGATGTATTAGATTGGGAAACTGAAAATTAATAAACAGTTTAATATTAAGCTTCTATAGCCAGGTTCTTACAGAACCGAATTACGGAATGCGAAAGCGAATATCGCAGAGAAAATTCGCATTTTATTGTCGCAACCTAAAAGAAATCCCTCATAGGCTCACAACCTAATAAATAGTACAAACGAGGACAGCAGCTGTTGCACATGCGCCGCTCATTTCAATATTTCGCCTCGTAGATTTTAAAATCTGCGAATTCGCAGAAAATCAAACCAGCCACTTTTCCCGCCACCATATTATTTTTAAATCGACCAATAGGAACAAAATTATATAAAGCTAGGTTCTTTTAGATGCGAATTACGAAATGCGAAAGCGAATATCGCCGAGGAAATTCGCAATTTATTTTCACAATTTATATATTTGCGGAACTTCGCAAGTTACCTGGAGACATTTGTATTTTAATATGGCGTTTGTTTTTTGTGTTATTCAATAAATTTGAAATTTTGAAAAACAACCTAGAAAAAATAGTAGAATATTTTCGTTATTCTTCCTCGTATTTTCATTATTTGTGTTTATCTCTTTAGCATTAATTTACTTTATAAACGAAGAAACCACATTTTTTGGAGTCGAAGACGAACTATCGCCGTGTCACTATGAAAAAAAAAACAAATACAAAATAAGAAATATACATAGGTCAATTGGTGATATCACATTTTGGTTCAAGAGGAGCCTTAGTACCAACAAGATCTTGTGTGGGTATTTATAAATCATAAATCACATTTTTCATTATATTTATATAATCTAAGAATCGCATAAAGGTATAAACCATGCAAAACCTTCATAAACTGACAACCTAATAAAAAGCACAAACGAGGAAGAGAAGACCCTAGACAGCAGTCGTTACGCATGCTTCAACCAAAATTCGCCGCGAATATTCGCTGAAAATTAAATTAGTAGCCTGTTAGATTTTCCACCACCATATTATTTTTAAATCGGCCAATAAGAACAAAATTCGCGATTCGCATTCTGCAATTTGCGTTTATAAAGCTAGGTTCTTATAGATGTGAATTGCGAAAGCGAATATCGCCAAAAAATTCGCATTCGTGAACTTCTATATTTTAAAATTAATATAACCTAAAATTACTCCGCTCCATCTTCGGTCGAGTGAACACGCGTTTTGTAGCGGCTCCATTATGGCGACAATGGAGCCGCTACAGTACTAAGTGAACACGTGACTGTCGTTCAGTGACCGTTGTTTCTCCCTGAGGAAGAATCGGGAGTACTAACCACAAGAAACACTCATTCACGCCGGTACCCAGGCCCGGGGGGGGGGGGGGGGGGGGGGGCCCCCGAGGGGGAATTTTTGGTTGTTTCGGCTTTTGGGCGCGTTTTTTTTCCTGGGGGGGATGGGGGGGGCCTATCCGCGAAACCTACTACTGGTACCCCCCCCCCCCCCCAATAACCTAGAAAAATTAGTGTATTTTCGCTATTCTTCCTGGTATTTTTATTATTTGTCTTCATTAGCATTAATTTACTTTATTGATGAAGAAACCACATTTTTTGGCGGTGAAGACGGGCTATCGCCGCGTAATTATTGTAAACAAAACGAACAAAAATTCAAGCTATCCATAGGCCATTTGAAACTTGCGACAGAAAACAACAAGGCGCATAAGTGCTTTAATATTGACCAAACCAAGACAAAACCAAGACACATAAAAAAGAAGAACCTTATACACTCACAAACTAATAAGAAGTAGAAACAAGGACAGAAGACAGTAGACAACAGCCGTTGCACATGCGCCACCCAAAATTTCGTGCGATTATTCGCGAATTGACAGAAAAATAAAACAGCCGTCTGTCAGATTTCCCCTATTATACTATTTTGAAATCAAAATTCGCGAATCGCATTTCGCAATTCGCGTCTATGAGAATCTGGCTTCTGTCTCATTATGCTCTATGATTGAGGTTCAAAAGGTAATTTCTCGAGCTTTTTTTTTGGGCAATTGCTACAAAAATTACTTTCATCAAGGACAATGAAGTAACTGTTAAAATTTCGAATTTGCCGTAAATTAAACCACTCCTGTCAGATTTCCCGCCACCATATAATTTTCAAATCGACCAATAGGAAAAAAATTAGCTGTTTGCACTCCGCAATTCGCATTTATAAGAACCTGGTTATGTCTCATTATACTCGATGATTGAGGTTAAAAAGTTATTTCTTGTTGCACATGTGCCACCCAAAATTCGACGCAATTATTCGCAGAAAATCAAATTCCTTTCGATATTCCCGCACCCTAGATTCTAAAATTTGCAAATTTGCAGAAAATTAAACCAGCCTGACAGATTTCCCGCCACCATATAATTTTGAAATGGACCAATAGGAATAAAATTAGCTATTTGCACTCCGCAATTCGCATCTATAAGAACCTGGTGTATTTCTCATTATACTCGATGATTGAGGTTAAAAAATAATTCTTGTTGCACATGCGCTACCCAAAATTCGACGCGATTATTCGCAGAAAATTAAACTCCTTTCGATATTCCCGTACCCTAGATTTTAAATTTTGCGAATTTGCAGAAAATTAAACCAGCCTGTCAAATTTCCCACCACCATATAATTTTGAAATCGACCAATAGGAACAAATTTAGCTATTTGCATTCCGCAATTGGCGTCTATAAGAATCTGGCTTATTTCTCATTATACTTTATGATTGAGGTTAAAAAGTTAATTGTTGTTGCACGTGCGCCAATCAAAATTCGACGCAATTATTCGCAGAAAATTAAATTCATTTCGATATTTCCGGACCCTAGATTTTAAAATTTTCGAATTTGCAGCAAATAAAGTAACTGTTCCAATAACCGCAGCAGCTGTTGCACATGCGCCACTCAAAATTCGGCGCGATTATTCGCAGAAAATTAAATTCCTTTCGATATTCCCGCACCCTAGATGCTAAAATTTGCGAATTTGCAGAAAATTAAACTCACCTGCCAGATTTCCCGCCACCATATAATTTTTAAATCGACCAATAGGAACAAAATTAGCTATTTGCATTCCGCAATTTGCATCTATAAGAACCTGGCGTATATATCATTATACTCGATGATTGAAGTTAAAAAGCTAATTCTTGTTGCACATGCGCCACCCAAAATTCGACGCGATTATTCGCAGAAAATTAAATCCCTATCGGTATTCCCGCACTGCGGCCTTTAAAACTTGCGAATTTGAATTTGAAAATTAAACCAGCCTTCTCGCCTTTCAGATTTCTCGCCGTCATATAATTTTGAAATCGATTAATAGCAACAAAGTTTGCGATTTACATTTCGCAAATCTCATCTAGAAGAACCTGGCTTATTTCTCATTCTGCTCTATGATTGAAATTAAAAAGCTAATTTTTCCAGCTATTTTAGGCAATGGCTAAAATATTACATGCACCAAGAAAAATAAAGTAACTGTTCCAATAACCGCAGTAGCTGTTGCACATGCGCCATCTAAAATTCGCCGCGATTATTCGCAGAAAATGAAGTAACTGTTCCAATAACCTGTCAGATTTCCCACCTACCATAATTGCATTTCGTAATTTGCGTCTATAAGAACCTGGCTTATTTCTCATTATACTCTCTAATTGAGGTTAAAAACTAAGTTTTTCGAACCACTTCAGGCAATTGCTACAAATTATACATTCACCTAGAAAAATGAAGCATCTGTTCCAATAACCGCGCATGCGCCGCCCAAAATTCGACGCCATTATTACCAAAAAATTAAATCCCTTTCGATATTACCGCACCCTAGGTTTTAAAATTTGCGAATTTGCAGACAATGAAGTAACTGTTCCAATAACTGTAGCAGCTCTTGCACATGCGCCACTCAAAATTCGCCGCGATTATTCGCAAAAGATTAAATCCCTTTCGATACATCCACACCGTAGATTTTAAAATGTGCGAATTTGCAGAAAATGAAGTAACTGTTCCAATAACCTGTCAGATTTCCCGCCACCATATAATTTTGAAATCAACCAATAAGAACAAAATTTGCGATTCGCATTTCGTATTGCGCGTCTATAAGAACCTGACATATTTCTCATTATACTCTATAATTGAGGTTAGAAACTAAATCTTTCGAGCTACTTTAGGCAATTGCTACAAATATTACAATTATCAAGAAAAATTAAACAACTGATCCAATAACCGCGCATTCCCTTTCGACATTCCCGCACCCTAGATTTTATAATTTGCGAATTTGCATTGAAGTAACTGTTACAATAACCGCAGCCGCTTTTGCACATGCGCCACTCAAAATTCGCCGCGATTATTCGCAGAAAAAATTCCTTTTCGTTAATCCCGCTAGATTTTAAAATTTGCGAATTTTCAGAAAATTAAGTAACTGTTCCAATAACCTGTCAGATTTCCCGCCACCATATAATTTTGAAATCGACCAATAGGAGCAAAATTTGCAAGCTGCATTTCGCAATTCGGGCCTATAAGAACTTGGCTTATTTCTCACTATACTCTATAGTTGAGGTTAAAAAGTTAATTTCTCGAGCTATTTTATTCCTTTCGATATTCCCCTTACTCTAGATTTTAACATTTGCGAATTTGCAGGAAATTAAGTAACTGTTCCCATAACCGTAGCAGCTGTTGCACATGCGCCACAAAATTCGCCGCGATTATTCGCAGAAAAAATCCCGTTCGATAATTCCGATAGATTGTAAAATTTGCGAATCTGCAGAAAATTAAGTAACTGTTCCAATAACCTGTCAGATTTACCGCCACTATATAATTTTGAAATCGACCAATAGGAACAAAATTTGCTAGTTGCATTTCGCAATTTGCGTCTATAAGAACCTGACTTATTTCTCATTATACTCTATAATTGAGGTTAAAAACTAAATCTTTCGAGCTATTTTAGGTAATTGCTACAAATATTACAATTATCAAGAAAAATGTAGCAACTGTTCCAATAACCGCGCATTCCCTTTCGACATTCCCGCACCCTAGATTTTAAAATTTGCGAATTTGCAGAAAATGAAGTAACTGTTACAATAACCGCAGCAGGTGTTGCACATGCGCCATTAAAAATTCGCCGCGATTATTCGCAGAAAAAAATCCCTTTCGATAATCCTGCTAGATTTTAAAATATGCGAATTTGCAGAAAATGAAGTAACTGTTCCAATAACCTGTCAGATTTCCCGCCACCATATAATTT
>MU197139.1:379-11185 GCA_016904865.1 Pissodes strobi
AAAAGGAATGACCCGTACTTGTTCAAGATTTCGATTAAGCTCACCTCCCTAAGGTCATATTTAAAAAAGTTATATCAGTATAGATCAGAATATGATGTATTATCTTAAGGATGAGAAAAACGTTTTTATACCATACAGTAGAGTCTCGATAACGTGAACTAATTAGGGATGACTGTGTTCATGTTTTCGAGGAGTTCATGTTACTTGATAAAGTTAATCGCATGATAAACTAACACGTATATATATGTACTTTGAATATATATTTTATTGAAAAATCAAACAAAAACATGTTATACAGTAAAGTTAATACATAGTTGAAAATGTATAGGTACATGTTTATACATGGTATAAAAAAAAAATATTTATTATATAGGTAAGTATATGTATGTACATTTATATTTAATCTGATGTTTTTAGAAAAAAGTTATCTAACTTTGTTTGACGGGTACGTTGTTTGTTTGAAAGAATAGTTGCACATTCATGTAATTTGTGTAAAGACTGAATATCCTTGAAGTCGGCATTGTTTTGCTCCGCCCATTCTAGACCTCTGCTAAATATACGAACTGCTTCAACGTGAGTGACTTTATCCATAGCCTGAGAAACTCTTGGATCTTGATCCTGTTCGATTTCTGAATCATTAGAAAATGCAGTACACTTCTCATTATGTTCAACGACGTGATCTTTATTCCATTCTTCGATATCCCCACGTTCGAAGTTTTGCCCTGGATCAATTTCTTCTAATAAATTGAGGTTACTCTCTACAATGCTATTCAGGCTTAGCAATTCTTGACGAAGAGTTGCCAAGGGTATTGATAGCTAGTTCTAGTTTATTTCATGCTCGTGATAAGTTTAAAATAGCATCCTTGAGGTTGTATTGTTTGATAATGACATTCATATCCTTTGATTTATTAGCTACAACCATTGCCAAAAACATGGAGCGCTAATACAGATTAGTCAACCTATTAACGTTTTGGTCCATAGGTTGAATTAAAGGTGTAACATTGGGAGGCATATACATAACTTGAATTAGTCCATCATCAGATAAAAGTTCCTCTACTGGAGGATGACTGGGGGCATTATCCAATAAAAGAAGTGCTTTCTCTGGAAGACCTTGCTTCTTAGCAAACTTTTAATTTTGAAATGTATAGCTATGGCAGGAAATTTACCTCAGGAACAAAAATTTCATTGAACCATTCCTTAAAAATTCCAGCTGTCATCCATGCAGATTGTGAGTTTTTGTAGTATACAGGAATGTAAGAGTTCTTAAAACTTCGTGATTTTTTAGCTTTCCCTATTACCAAAGGAGTCATTTTATGTAGTCCAGTTGCATTTGTACATGCTAGAAATGTTATTCTTTCTTTGGCTATTTTTCTTCCAGGGGCAGTTTTTTCTTCACTGGATACGTAAGTCTTTCCGGGTAAAAGCTTCCAGTACAAGCCGGTTTCATCGGCGTTGTACACTTGGTTATAGTCTAAGTTTAAGTCCTTGATTTTCTTCAAGTTTACGTAAGAATGGTGAAACCAGCTCGGGCTGAGAAGATAGTTTTTCACCAGTTGTTGTTAGGAAGCGTATGCCAAATCTTTTCTTGAACTTTTGCAACCACCCTGAGCTCGCAGAAAAAGTGGAATTTCTGTCGTACAGTTTTTCGTGAAAATATTTGGCTTTCTCTTTTAAAATTAAACCACTTATTGGTGCATTCCTCTCTCGTTTTCGCAATAACCACTTATACAAGGCTTTTTCCATTAATGGATATTCAGAAGGACTAAGAGATTTTCGTTTACCTGGCCCAGAAAAAGTCAAGGCAACTGTTGAAGTAATTTGGTTTTCTTTCTTTTTAATTGCACACACCGTGGATTTGGCTATTCCATACTTTTTTGCTAAAAAGGTAACTCCGCAACCTATACTAACATCGGACAATAGCTGGGCTTTTTTTCCAAAGTTAAATAATTTACTTTCTTAGTAGACATCGTGCTTGTTGCGTATTGATCGGCGAACAAACACTGAATAAGACGCAAATTTCATATCTCTTCCAAACATGTACAAACAAGATATATTTGGCGGCCATATGCAAAAGCACTACTAAAGTTGCCGACAAACCGACAAAGGGAACATTGTAAATGCCGCTTAAGGGGGTTTATCAGTGAAACGAGATTCCGACGGCGTGCCTTTCTAGCAAAGGCAAGCTATTCTTCATTCTCTGTCTAGGCACCGCCCACCGATTCGATTTAAGTTGTGCGAAAACAACACTGCATTTTACGCCACGTGACCACGTCGCAGTCACCGTTGGACCGTCGATAAGCACATTACGTGTGGTTCGAGACGGACAGCATCAGCAGTCAGGCAAAATATGACAAAATCTCTCGGGAGAACGGAAAGAGCTACTGTGTTGAAATTTTTATGGTAGGTGCGCCTCTTAGGGGGGGGGGGCTACCCTTGACCATATGTGGGACCGGGGCTCTAATTTAAGGGGGGGTTTGGGAAAAACCACGTTGCACCCCCACCTCCCCGGAAACCCAAAAGAATGGGAAGAAATGGAAAAAAAGTAAAACATTGTTCGGAAACTTAATAAAAGTGTTATAAAACGAAGAAAAAAATATAAAAAAAAAGAAAAGTTAGAGACACGCGGTTTCAGGCGAAAGTATTCAGCTACGAGGTCGGGATGGCAAAAATGGGGAGAAAAAAATTCTGATAGAATTGAAAAAAAAAACGTAAAAGATTGTTCCGAAAGTTAATAAAAGTATTATAAAACGAAATAAGAAAAAAGGATATAAAAAAGTTAGGCGAAAAAAATGCAAAGAGTTCAAGACGGGGATGGCAAAATGGAAAGAAAAGAAATGATGTATAAAAAAAGCAAAAAAAAAAAGTGTTGAAACGGGAGCAAAAGTTGGGGAAAAAAGCTTAAAAAAATAATAAAAACTCAATTTCCAATATTTCTTTCAGAGGTTTCACTTTAGTTGTGTGTTGATAAAGCTGACACATATTTTTTTTCATGATTTTACTTTTATAACTTAGATACGGATGCTTATAAAATCCAGTTCTCTTGAAATTTGTCAGTCATTTATAAGAAAGAAAAATAAGAAATTTATAATGATAGGTTTTTAATATAATTATAAAAATTGTGCATTTCAAATAAGAAATGGTACCATCATGTCTTTACAAATAATCTAAAAATACCTACATATTATAATATAAATCCATATAAAAAATATTTAATTATCTCGATGGGGGTTTCTAATTTTTAGACCTCTTGCAAATATAGGATCAACAATTTCTGGAAGAAGGCATTTAATGTATTAAATAACGTAAAAAGACATCGAAATTTGCAGAATTAATATACAAACCTATTTACAAAAAAAAATGCATAATAATATGTCGTAGGCTTCGAATGTAAGCATAATACGGAAGGGATAAAAATTTTTTATGGAGAATTGGGAAATCTTGGCTTACTCCCTATGTGTCATAGTTCATTCATATATTATGGCTTGCGTAATAAATGATGATAAAATGGAATCTATGTTTATAAAATATATAAAGCTATCTAAAAACAAAATATAAAACATACTTTTATATTTAAGCACATATAGATATAGAAGGTAGTTTGTGGATGTTCCTTTATTTTTCTCCTGTTGTAGTTACCCTCCGATTCGAGCTCCCCTGTGTTTGTCTATAAACTAAATGTCCTGCATTGGCTCCAGGACGAGAACCGAGTGTCCCTGACTAAAATCCCTTGTGACAATGTTCAATGTTGTATTTTTAGTTGTTTAATTTGAAAAAAAAAAATACATTTTTTTTTAAGTCATGAGCGGACACTTTCTTTTATCAATAATATTCGGTATGATACCCTCCGGGGCCCCACTAGACTTTATATATTTAATCTTATTAAGGCTAAATAAGCTCCTTATTATTACAGATAACACTACTAAATTTCAACAAAATCGTTAAAAGGATATTTCAGATATTAATTAAAAAAACGATTTTTTTAAAGTTTGACATTCTGTATCTGGGAAACTATGCATTTTCGGACCTCGGTTCATATGAGAAAAATTTAATACTTTCTTATGTAGAATCTCTCCTGAAATTATTCTAACGGTATTTTCGGACACCCTGCATATCGTTGAATTCATCTTTTACTGGTTTATTTAGAAATATGTAAGAAATAGAATGCCCTTTATTCTATTTAAAAAAATTTCCTTAATTTGACCCCCTTGTATAAAATAGGGTGACAATTAAAACACTACAAACATTAAAAGATCGTTTAACTAGAAACATCTTTTGTATTTTTAATTTTTTTTGCAACACTCATAGATTTCGAGTTAAGGTATGGGCGCAACTTAAAGCGGCCACCCTGTACATTATTCAACAAACAAAATCAAAAGTTGTTGTCTTTAGTAGTCTGTTAAAACAAAACTTACGTTGATGCCATTAGTTTTGCTGACTTCTTTTGTTCTCTTGATCTTCTAGCGATCAACATTTTTTGACAAATACTACTGTTTTTGGAATCAGGTCGCTTTTTTCCCCATATTGATACAAAAACAATAAAACAAAGTAAGAAAAATCGAGATAGAAAGGTGCAAACCATCTTGGTCAATGACCGATTTTCAACTGTCAATATTTCGAGAACAATTGGAGATAGGTGTAGAACATTTTTCATGAAATGTGTCTAGAATTTGATGTAGAATCTAAATGTGCAATAATATGCAGGGCATTCCATTAAAAAAAGTCAATAAACGAATGCCAGGTTTTTATGAAGCACCGTGTATAATTGAAAATATTTTACGATATGCGACACGACATATCCTACATTTTTTGTATTTAACATTTTTTTATCTCTGTAAATAGGGAGATACGGGGCAGTCACACTAATGGACCACCATGTAGGTATTTTCCCCTTTATTATTATTATTCCTTGAAAATAGTCATAGGTAATAATTATTGATGTAGATACCTTTTTCCAAATATATAGGCTCGTAACCTGCCTAAAGTGTTTAGAAGACCTTTTTATATTTTATGTCATAGTCTTTACGAAGTTAATTGAAACAGTTGGGGCTATTAATAATTTCTAATTATTTTGTGTAGGCGCTCGCCGGCAACTGAGAACAGACTATGCCGACATTAAATTAAGAGTCCCAACTTTTTCAATTGACTTCGTGAAGACGATACCTACGTAGGTAGGTAGGTAGAAGCGAGTCGATTGTTTATCTTATCCTTCGTATTTTTTGAATCCTACAGTAATATTTGTTTTATCATTCAAATTTTGAATCTCGAGTGTGCGGGTCGTTCTGTAACTTGTGATTTATTGTGTTTTGGTTCTATCAGTGCTTTGTTTTATTGTTTTTGTATCAATATGGGGAAAAAAAGCGACCTGGTTCCAAAAACAGTAGTATTTGTCAAAAAATGTTGATCGCTAGAAGATCAAGAGAACAAAAGAAGTCAGCAAAAATATTGACAGTTGAAAATCGGCCATTTACCAAGTTTGACAGCCTGTAAACTCTAAACGGCTAAGGATAGAGCAAAATGGTTTGTACTTTCCTATCTTGGTTTTTCATAAGCTATTGTTTGACACTAACTTTTTATTTAACCACAGGTAAATTTAACATCTGGGTAAATAAATACAAAGTTAGCGTTAAACGATAGCTTATGAAAAATCGAGATAGAAAGGTGCAAACCATTTTGCTCTATTTTTACCCGTTTAGATTGTACAGGATTATTCAACGAGGACTATACAAGGCTAAATTTTGACTTTCCCTGTACTTTTACAAAAAAAACTGAAATAGCCATCTTATGTAATTTTTTCCCGCGAATTCGGATATGTTCAGCAAGAAGCAATTGAACATCAAATAAAAGTGCTAGGGGTCACTTTGATATATTTTTAAATGGGATGCCATGTATATTATTGCATATTTGGATTGTACGAAAAAGCCTAGACATATCTCATGAATAATGTCCTATACCTATCTCTAACGGTTTTTGAAATATTGACAGTTGAAAATAGACCATTTACCAAGTTTGACAGCTTGTAAAATCTAAAGGGCTAAAGATAGAACAAAACGGTTTGCACTTTCCGATAATGGATTTTCATAAGCTATCGTATGACACTAACTTTAGATTTAACCAGATGTTAAAAAATCCCGGATAAATTTAACCTCTGGTTAAATAAAAAGTTAGTGTTATACGAGAGCTTATGAAAAACCAATACAGGAAAGTGCAAACCGTTTTGTTCTATCTATAGCCGTTTAGATTTAACAAGCTGTCAAGCTTGGTAATTGGTCGATTTTCAACTGTCAATATTTCAAAAACCGTTAGAGATAGGTATAAGACATTATTCATGAAATATGTCTAGCCTTTTTCGCACAATCCAAATATGCAATAATATACATGGCATCCCATTTAAAAAATATATCAAAGTGACCTTTAGTTCAATTGGTTTTTGCTGAACATATCCGAATTCGCGGGAGAAAATTACATAAGATAGTTATTTCGGTTTTTTTTTATAAAATTACAGGGAAAGTAAATAAATCGCCTTGTCTAGTCCTCGTTGGATAACCCTGTACAGCCTGTCAAACATGGTAGTTGGCCGATTTTCAACTGTCAATATTTCGAAAAACTTGGGGATAGATATAAAGCATTATTCACGAAATGTGTCTAGAATTTCATGCAGAATCTAAATGTGCAATAATATACATTCCATTAAAAAAACTCAAAAAACGAACGACAGGATTTTATAAGGCACCCTGTATAATTGAAAATATTTTCACAATATTTACCACAACATATCTTACAATTTTTGTATTTAACATTTTTTTATCTCTGTACGGGTCTTTGTTACACTAATGCGCCACCTATATCTGTGGAAAGTTTGAGAAGCGGCTACAATATCATTTAGAACAGTCTACAAAATAAATAATAATCCCAAATATTATATTTCTGAAAACTGGTTTCGTCCAGCGAGCGAGCGATTGCCCGACCGGCTCAGGTTGTAAACAACAGACACACACCACGTGGCCTCGCGCCGATGCCAGCTTTTACCAGAAGAAATCATTCTAAATAAATTCATGTGTTTGAGCGACAAGGGGGCGTGTCGAATAAGCGATTTTGTCTCAAAATCTTTATTCCAGGATTATGGACAAACTATTTGATCGAATTTTTTTTTTCTTTTATCAATATGTCTAGATTATGATCCACTAGGGTCGTACAGACTTATTTTTTCTGTTATTTTTTTCTCCTAATATATTAAAAGCTAAAATTAAGAAATTAAATTTTTTATCACTGTACTGCCCTAGATTCAGTAATTCTAAGCGAGTTTTATACTTGGCTAATTTTCTTTATTATGCATATTAACGAAGAAAATCGGGAACAAAAAATATACTGCTGATGAATCCCCTTAATGCCGCGGTAAAACGGTATAAATATTTTTTTGTTCACGTTATAGAGGCGAGATATTTTTGGCGTTCACGTTTTAGAATAGGCTGAATACCAATTTGGCTGTTTACGTTTAAGGATGTGCACTTTATGGGACGTTCCCGTTATCGAGACTCTAATGTATATATATTCATAAACCTAACACTTCAGTGTATTTATATTTTCATTGAAAATAACAATTGTCCCATCATTGTTATTTAAAAAATATATACCATGTAAATGTCGCTTCCAGTAACCGTTTTCAAGATATTGGCTATTAACAGTTTCACTACATTGAAATCTTATGGGTCAAATATTTACCGTAAAGTAGACTTTGTTAATAGTTATTCTGAATTAGATGTTTTTAAACAATAGTATATTATTAACCAAGGTTCAGACAGATAATATTATTGCCTGAGCGTCGATATAATATAATATACCTGCAATTTTTTCACTAGTAACACATCTATCAAATATTTTTGTAATAATTATTAAAGCATTAATTTAATACTTTTTATAAGATTGCATATTTATTAATTATTTCAATCAAGTTATCCTTGCTTTTAAATATTTGAACATTATTTGTTTTTATCTTGTCAGATAGGCTTGGTAACTGTCAATTGGTGTAAGGAAATAATTTGACAAAGGGTAAGAAAAACAACTTCTCAAGTAAAAAATTAGCCAATATGGGTTGACATTAGAGCTAGAAGTGGAAAAAAGCATTCATTTACTTTTCTATAATCTAGTTTTTAATAAGAAATATCTCGAAACGATTGCTCTGAGCGATATTTACAAATACTAGCTTTTTTTACGTAGAAAAGATGAGACAATTGATATTTTCTATAAAGGCAAAAAATGTTACAATGGAGCGCCCTCTACAATTTACATCATAATTGTCGATAAATTTGAATTCCATGCTTCAAAAGACTCTCAATTAATACATTTTTTGCAAAAATAATAGTTTTATTTTGACACCCTCTATCTTGGTTATTATCAACTTTTGAACGTAAGTAAGGTTAAACCTTTATAATTTTGCTTAAGGAATTTGTGATTTTGATGTATAATATTAATGCTGTGTAGACGACGGTAACATAACATTACATTTTGAGGTTTTAAATTATTTATATACTTAAGCGTTTAACATAAATGAAAATGTAACATATCATCCCTTTTTAATAGAGCCGCCTTTGTAGTTCACTTATTACTAATACGGTTTAAATAATGCATGGACAAATAAAAAGTGTGGGAACTCAAAAAATAATCAACAACACAATAAATTTTAATTTGAATCATAGGAGTAATCATTTAATTTTAAACTGTATCTAGAGTCATTAGTCTGTAACTGTCAAAGTTTATGAAACACTTATAATTCCCCACATTTTTTAATGAGAGTGCTCACTCTATTTAAGGTCATATCAAATATCTGACGATTATAGCGGAAAAACCTCTTCATCTTAAGTGTTACACCCAATTTACTTGTCCCCAGGTCCGTTCCTGGGGTGTCTGGCGCCTACGAGCAGGTTTCTTTCGTGTGCACCTAGTTAAAAAAATTGGTCCTATTTTTTTTAAATATATTTCTCGAAAAACTGGCAATTATTTCAAATGTAAGAAAACTGATAAAAAATAATTAGAAAACATATTTATTAAATTATATCAGCTAAATTTGAAAGTTCATCGTACATTATCGATTTCAGAGATAATTTCAAGCGTCCGTGTTAAAGCTGCGAAGCTGGCGCGATAAAGTAAATTTTGGAAACTTTATTATGTTTAAACAGCTTTGCATCAAAGCTGAAGAATCGACACGAATTGTAGACAACCTTACCCAGGAAATTAATGATCACCTTCAAGCTCTTGAATTCTGAAATTCAATGTTATTTCTCCGACCAGCATTAGTTTGAGCCTCATTTCATGCATGTGTGTATGTTGCCGACATTCCAGATGAAGTGCGGGGTGAATTTTTGGAGCTTCGAAATTATTCCTCAGCGCCTGATATATTTCAGGAAAATCGATGATTCAATTTTAGTGTTCCACATCTGTCATTGGTCTTTGGATATTCTAGATGACATAAGATTGGCTTTGACATAAACTCCGCCACATTAATATACTTATTAAAAAAAAAATCACTTTTCTTAGTCCTACAATATATTTCTTCAAAAAGTTATCTCGGGGGGTAATGGAAGTAATTACCTTACTGTCTAATCTCCATTAGCCATTTCTTGCCGCCCTGTATAATTATTCTCCAACGAAAATAAAGTCAATTATTTCAAACAAGCATGACGTATTAAGTCTGCTGAGACCGTATTCTAGCTGTGCGTCGACCCAGACAAATGCACTGCAGCAAATTACACAAGCAGGTCACCGGGTTAACAATTAAATAATAACATAATATCATCATTTTTATATACATGTACATATGTTTATAGTATTTAGATTAGGAACTTTTTTGTATAAATACGAATCAAATTGTTTAATAAAATGAGTACAAACCTAAAGCTGTTTGACTCAACTACTCCCTTTGAAACCCTTCAAAGGCTACTTATTCTACATGTCTAGAAAATGCCCTACTACAGTCTACATTAAATTAAATTATCAAGGGCTGACTAGACATTGTTGTTTAAAGTAAAAAACACTTTTGAAAAATCCAAGGTAGTCGAATTATTTTAATAGTATTGACAAGTTGGAAAATCATGCAAGATATTGCGAAATTTGGACGTAGTCTCCAAAATTATGCACATCGCCTGCAACGCATTTTGTCATGAGGGGTAGCGAGCATTTTTTTAAAATCTAAAGGGGTCGTGAATAGAAAAAGGTTGGGAACCACTGTCTAGCTGGAATATTACTAGACGGTCATATTCCTCGTAAAAAGTTGCTCTAGAAATGTTTGTACAGATTTTAGAAATGTTTATAAATAAAAAGTTACTAGATATTTTTTCCTAAAATGTCATTTAAATTTTTTCAAAGTATCTCAGAAATCTAAATATTAGAGCCAACTAACCCAAACTAACCAAGCGCCAATAAAATAAATTACAATTATAATTATCCATTATAATTCACCATAAATTTTGGACACACTGTGTAGAGTATTGTTTACATTACTAAAGTAACTAAAACTAACCAAGCGCCATTAAATTTCTATTAGAACTGTCTAAAACATTCCTCATTATCCCCATTTGGCCCTTCATAACACAGTTTTTAAATATTAGTACATTCTACTATAGTTATTTATGTAACAAGTGTGTAAAGTGACCTTTTTTTATGAATGGGAATATTGTCGCATGCGCCGTAGGCGAATGCGACAATCCCATAAATAAAAAAAGGGTACTTTACACATGAGTAGCATACAAAATTTTTTCTACTACCAAAAAATATACGAAAAAACAAAAATATTATTAAATTACTTTACGCACT
>JAEQML010081470.1:0-11185 GCA_016904865.1 Pissodes strobi
TTTTTTGCTATATTCGAGGAATCCAATATCTTCCACTATAGATAACGGTTGAAGGTCTTTCACAATCATTTTGAGCAAACTATTGTCAATGTCATTTTTCTGTGACACCGTCAGTTCATTAAATGAACTGACGGTGTCACAGAAAAATGACATTGACAATAGTTTGCTCAAAATGATTGTGAAAGACCTTCAACCGTTATCTATAGTGGAAGATATTGGATTCCTCGAATATAGCAAAAAACTAAATCCCTCATACATTCCTCCCAGTAGGTATGTTTTAACTAACCAACTGTTGCAAAATGCTTATTCTCAGGCTGTAGAGCAAATAAAGTCAATCTTAAGCACTACGAAAGACGTTTCCCTTACTACGGACATCTGGCAGTCGGATAGCAGACTGGCACCAAAAAATTTAAATATGATTTTATTTTTAAACAGTGCTTTGTAAATTTTTATGTTTCGAGGTGTATTTCTTTGTTATTTTTATGTTGTGATTTTTCAAAAAAATATATTTGTCTATTTAGTAAAATATTGGTTTAGTTTTGTTTTTTCCGTGGGAATTCGCCATTCTTGTGAATGATAAAAAATAATGTTCGTTTTGTCAAAGTAGAGTACTTCTTATTTAAAATATAAGTATTAAAAAAATAAAAACATATAACATCTGTTTTATTTTTAATTCCTATATACTTATATTAGCACTCCTATTGAAACCCAATAATACTACAATACAAATTATTAAGATCAAAATCTATATTGAAAAATTTATATAAAGTATAAAGTAGTTATTGCTGGTGACTTTAACGTAAATTTTTCGAAGCTCAAAATATTCGAGTCAAACAAATTTTGGATATATTTAATGTATATAATTTTAAACAATGTATATTTAAACCTACTCGTGAGTGTGTGCAGTCTGCGACATTAATAGATAATATTTTTTGTAATATTGATGAGTTGTCTAGTTATGTATTGAATACGGCATTATCTGATCATCATTCGCAGGTTGTTCATATTCGAGAGCTGGGTGATAGTAGTAATAGAAGATTTGTGTACAGGAGAGTTTTTCCAAAAGGTAAAATCATGTCTTTTAAACAAGAAGTTGCTGAGATTGACTGGTCGGATGTGTATGGCTCTCGGACAGCTAACGAGGCATATTCTGTCTTCCTAGCCTTACTTACAAATATTTTCAATATATTATTTCCTATTAAAAAGTGTGTCTGTAAAAAGGCAAAAAACTACTGGATTACTCAGGGAATTAAGAAATCATGCAAAACAAAAAGGCTTCTCTCCTTTAAAAAACGAAAGGATTAATTTCTACTCAATACTTTAATAAAGACTAAAATTCTTAAAAACGTTACAAAAGAAGCGAAAAAAATATCAAATACTCAGTACATAAAAAATTCAGAAAACAGAGTCAAGGCTACTTGGAAACTGACTAGGGATATAACAGAGAATAACAAACATTCTTGACAACTTTTGTAAAAAATGCAAAGATCCATATAAAATTGTTAATAACTTAAACAAATATTTCATTAATGCTTGCCCAACTGTTAAATCTGATGTAAATTATAAATTTCCTTTGAATCCTGTGTTGAAGTCTGTATTTCTCTTGCCGGTCACTTCTCATGAAATACTTAAAACTATAAAATCTCTTAAAAATAAGAAATCCGTAAGGATGATAACCTGCCTGTTAAAATAATTAAAGAAATCTCAGAATCAATTGTCGACCCATTGTCCTGCATAATTAATATTTGCTTTGAAACGGGGGTTTATCCAGATCTTTTAAAGAATGCATTGGTAAAAGCCATTTTCAAGAAGGGTGATATTGATCAGGAGGTAAACTACAGGCCCATTTCTCTTCTTTGCAATGTCGGAAAGATTTTTGAAAGGTTGATTTATAACAGACTGATACATTTTTTTGAAGAGCACTCTATTATTTCAGATAAACAAAATGCCTTCAGGAAGAAAAAATCTACCATAAGGGCTATATATCAGGCAATTAGTACTGTACTGGCCTCATTGAATGGCAAGAATATTACAATGGCCATGTGCATGGACCTGTCAAAAGCGTTTGACAGTGTCAATCATGATACTTTGTGCAAAAAATTAGAAAATTATGGTATACGTGGAAATGCCTTACAGTTAATAAGATCCTACTTAACAAATAGGACTCAGCAAGTTGTGGAAAATGATGCTTATGGTAGATCATTTGTTTCAGACAGAGTTTCGGTAAATAAAGGAGTGCCTCAGGGCTCCATATTGGGTCCCTTACTGTATATCCTGTATACCAATGAACTGGCCGATATAGCAGGACAATATACTGTTCTATATGCCGATGACACTACCCTCACATTTAGCGAAGAAAACGCTGATGTAGTGTTGACGGACTTATACAAGGCACTCGAGACTCTCGATAGGTACTTTACAGCCTCAGATTTGCTGCTTAATGTGCCGAAAACGCAATGTCTGGTTTTTGGTAACAGAAGGGAAGCGGAATTTAGTTTCACATATAATGGCGTAATCATTAAATCATCTGAAGAAATCTCATTTCTAGGTGTATAGATAGATCGGAGACTGGACTGGAGAGCGCATGTCGAGAGTGTCGCCAAACGTATTTCGAGGTACAGCTATGCATTGCGTGTGAGAGCTGAGAATGTGGGGGGTAGATGCAGCTATGTCTGCATACTATGCATTTATTCAATCGAAGGTAAGGTATGGTTTGGTATTTTGGGGCAACTCTCCTGATATTAAGAGAGTTTTAATTTTACAAAAACGATGCATAAGAAGTATTTATGGAATGAAGGCACGTGATAGCTGTAAAAGTGTTTTTATTTATAAAAATGTTCTAACTGTGATATGTATGTATGTAATTGACTGCTTTATGTTTGTACTCTCCAATAGTGATCTGTTTGAAGAATTTCAACAAAAGCATAGTTATGTAACTAGATTTAAGGCAAATCTTTTACCAGAAAAATGTAATTTCACTTTCATTCAAAAGAATGTACATTATTGTGCTCTGAAAATATTTAATTATTTTCCAAAATATGTTAGGGACCTTCCTGAGGTCAGAGCGAAGATTGTTGTGAAGAATTATCTAATTTCTAAAGCGTTTTATTCCCTTAAGGATTTTTTCAGTGATACTGATATAAAACGCATTGCTGTGCAGTGCGCATATTAATTAATTAAAAATGTTTTTTTGTATATTGTTATTTGACCATGTTCCACAGACTTTTTGGGGCTTTTTGTAATAATTGTATTATTTTGGAATAAATCAAAGATTATCTATCTATCTATCTATCTAAAAATGCGCCCATCTCTCAGTTTATGTAAATTCATTTTTTGTTCACTTGCAAATCTTGCAATATTCCCCATATCCGCATTAATAGTTTCAAGTTCTCCTTCTTTCCACAGACAGAACATATTCTGTTTCTGTAAGCAGCAGCGCGGCCAGTCCGATTAATATTCGGTATCGATCATTTTATCATGTATGAATGAATGAATAAACGAATACGAATGAACAGGAGCGATGCGATTGATGCGAACGACGACGCGACGACACCGGGCCGGAGAGTCGAGGAATTAAATCCGCCGAATGCGACTCGTTCGGCAGTCGTACAACAACCGCTTTTAAAAATCATTCGATTTCGAATTCATATTGTACCGTAGTAAAATACTCGGATTAATACGAGGATTTCAATACTCGGATTCAACGAGTAATTTAATTCGAATTCTTACATCACTAGATGTATCGATTTTTTAAAACATCGATATCGATACATCGTAGCCATCTCTAGTTCGATGTGAAAAATCAAAAATCTAAAAATCTAGCAACGAAAACGAAATAAAAGGAACCGAATATTTTCTTCATTGAAAGCATCAAATAGTTCTCAAAATTATATTATGTCTATTGTCTAGCAATATGGCAAATAGCGAGGGTAAAGGTAAGCTGCCAATACCAGAGTCCTGGAAAAGTTCCCACACATATATAGTTAAAGAAGAAAATCAGTTTGATCAACTTGATGCATCTTGGATTAAAGAAGAAAATGATCAGTATCTTATTAAGTAAGTAGGCTTAATTGTTTTTCAAAAGGCTAAGTTATTTGGTCAATCTATGATTTGCTTTTGGAAGTGTAAAGGATGATTTAGACGACAGGAAAAAGTAATTGTGCGTTGTTAATAATTACAATGAAATAATTAAAACATTTTAAATTAGGATAATATTTCTAGGGGATCTTCAGGTAAACCTGACAGTGGTTTAGATGAACATGCTACCACTAATAAAGAAATCAAAACGGACCCGGATTTGTAAGTACCTAACTATGATTTTAATAATTCTTAAGGCCGATTCATAAACTTGACGTTCCGACTGCCGGTGCCGTTTGCGGTGACCGTTCTAAATTAAAAACATTGGAATGCATAAGACCATTCATATTTGCCGTTATCTCTACCGGCCGCCGGTGGACCTGCCGGTGGTGCCGTTGAACATAAACCAATTTTATCTTTTTCCGGCCGACGGTCGTAGCAACGGTCGTAGAAAGTTTTAAGGGCCAATCAAATGCGTTTTAATCTGTCACGTGATATTAAGGACCTGCGTCTTGGTCTCGTTTTGTCGTGTTTGTTTTGACGCATTTTATAAATACTCCTGGCCATCATAGTTGTCCATTCTAATACAATTTAAGGTTATTAACAACAACAATTAGGCTAAATTTATAGGTTAAATTTGTTTATGTTTTTGACGGACGACGCACGACACAACGGCATGTTTATGAAAGGTAATTTTTGTGGCTACGACCGGCAGTCGGTAAACGTCAATCCCGTCGGCAAACGGAATACTCACCGTCAAGTTTATGAATCCCCCTTTATGATCGCGCCAATAACAGCTCAATTGAAATTGTATTGTCTTGTTAAAAAGGCCAATAATTAGGCAAAGTGTTGGTGATGGCTTGTAAACAATTATTACCAATAAACTATACATTTCCTATTACCATACTGCCACATTTTAAAACTAACTGACGTGACATATGATGTGACCAGTATTGCAGTGTTTGTATCAAAGGTAGTGTAGACGTGTTTTATATCGATCCGCCGTTTTAGTTATTTTATATCAGTTTTTAAATAGTTTAAAGCATAAAATTAATATGCCTGATAGTAGTGATGGTGAGAAAAACGAAAAACAAAATAAAACACGGAAAAATCCGAGATGTTTAATGAAAACAAGGAGTTTTTCAGTGAGATCAAAGGTTGATTTAACTACAGAGCAAATTGAAAAAACCATAGGTATCGGGATAGAAAACAAATTCCTACCACACGCTGCCGAGAATGCCGATAAAAAAGGTACGCCAACTGATAACGTGCAGGCTAATAAAACAACTTAGTACGTTTACACCGATAATGGTGACTCGGAGATGATTAACATTTGTAAGGATCCTGATGACGTATTTAAACCAAAAAAATCGATGTTACACACTCCCCCTTCAACAAAAATCATAGAAACGGTCATAGATGATAAAGAAAAAGAAATTGAAAATTTAGGAAAAAGAAATAGATCTGTTACGACACCCGAAATAGAAAAAAATTCAAAAATACAGTGCGACAGAACAACCCTCATAGCTCAACATAACATAGATGAAAATTACACAATGCAGGTGAAAAAAAATGAAATTGATATAGAACAAATTATTTTTGAGGCCTTTTCATCACTAGATAAAATTGCAGATGTATCACATCAACATATCGAGTCTCAAGTGGAACAAGACTATAAATAATGCAAGCCTTAAGATCCATAAATCCCTAACAATGCTTTTGTATAAGATCGGAATATTGGAAATAAGAAAATATTATGTTAAAATACAATCCAGGAGTGAAAGTAAAATAAATAAAACCAAAATAAGATCTTATGCTGATGTTAGTGCCTTAACCAGAACGATCACTACACAACCACAAAACATATCAACTGAACCAAATCATAAGTGGACAACACCAATCATTCAAAGAAAGCTTGAATCCAAAATATCCGTTAAAAACAATAACGATGCATCTACCACCATGCAACAAATAAAGAAAAGCTTGTCAACCAAAAATATAGGCGGAGGATTTAAGAATGTAAGATATTTAAAAAGTGGAGCAGTGATATTTGAAAGTCACAACGAGGAGCAGCAAGAAAAATTAAAAGTGGCACTAACATATAAAAAAGATGTAAAAATTACAGATACCGGTAATGTAGAACATATGTTTATGCTGACTGGACTAAGAAAAGTATTAACTAACATGGAATTACTGGAGGATATATTAAACCTAAACGAAGATATAGCAGTGGCGGCTCGTCATTGGACGCAGGTGAAGCGCCGCTTCACTTACAATTTCTAAAATTTCATTACTTTTAAAGTAAAAATATTTTTAATTAAATAAAATTTTTATAATCTAAATTTCTAATCAACATTAGTGCAATTTCTCAAATTACATTTCTTAAAAATACAAATTTTCATAATATAAATTTCTAATCAAAATTAGTGCGATAATACTCATAAAAGATAATTAACTATAAAACGTAGCGCGCTGAATAACTTGTCATAAGATCGACCGGTGCGGGCGGTTTTCGACACTCAATACAGTCACGAAACACGTGGGAATCGCAAACAGCAAGATCAATAATTGCACTGCAATATACAGATTTATTTACGATGGTTGCTATGGTAACGGGCGAAGCAGACATGCTAGATACGTGAGCTATTTATAGAACGGAAGCAGCCCGACAATGCGACTCCGACAGGTTCTTATGTTAATATTAAATTCAGTTCACAGTCGTTCGGAAGGAAATTTGCATCACGTCGTTGTCGCGCATTGTTTTACGAAATGTTTCCATTGTATGATCCGATCTGCATCTTGTTAGAAACACCATTTTCCAGGTTGAAAACGATGATAAAAGAGACTTTTTAAATACGGAGGGACCTAAGCCTTTCCTTCAAATAGAAAAACAAGTAGTAAAATCAAGAGAGAGAATTTTCGTTCGTAGGTTTCGAAATCTGATCTGAGTATTCTGATTATAATTGGTTGTATGGAAGTGTTTATTTAAAGAAACTATTTTGTATGCCACTATGCCCTGTTTAAGTGTAGGTGGAAAATCGAGCGTTTGGAATAAAGGCGGATTTAACATTTTTGGGAATGTGACAAGAGGTTGTAGTAGGCATGAAGCTTCTTCGGACCATATTCACTGTGCATAATCATTTGCGAAGTTAAAGAAAAGCCTCACTACAAAATCGAATAATAGACCTTATATTTAAAAAGTATATGGGAGCAGTCAAAATAACTGTACGTGAGAGTGTGGGTAAGTTAGTAATTCTATTATCTTTTTGATATTATTATAAATTGGTGGCGGCGCTCATGGTATATTATTTCTCGCAGGTATCGTCACTGCAGGACTTTTGGGCGTGGCCCCAAAAAATTTTCGCCAGCGGCGCAATATTGCCTGCGGCGCTATCTACCTAATTGCGCTTCACCTATTCTTGCCTACACGAGCCGCCACTGAGATATAGAAAAAGAGTTTGGGAGATCAATGATTGAAAAAATAAAAATAGTTACAAAACGAACTTGTAGAAATCAATTCAAGGAAAATTGGATTTTGCAAGCACCACCGGACTTAGCTAAATGTTTCCTTAAGAAGCAAAAAATTTACGTAGATTGTTTATGTGCAGGAATATTTTAACTTGGCAATGTGCTTTAACTGCTCTGGATTTGGACATGTTGCTAAATATTGTAGTGGAAAAGCATGTTGTTATAGTTGCGGAGAAGAACATCAAGGAAGAAGCTGTGCCAGTAAAGAATTAAGATGTCCAAACTGTACAAAACTTCAACTTAAAATGGAAGAGTGCCGACATTCTGCAAAAGATTTTCAATGCCCTGTATACCAACGAAGGCTTGGTCAATATCAGAGTAATATTAATTATGACACTGGTCAATCTAAAGATTTTTTACCACTAGTCACATAGAAAACAAACATATTAAAACAGTGATGCACCAAAATGCGCAGTCCTTGGGAAATAAAGTGGACCGTATTAATGCTGCAAGAAGCTTAGATGAAAAATGTGACATTCTCTGTATAACCAAACACTGGAAAACAGAAGATCAGATTAAAAAATTGGCAATTAACAACTTTCGTTTAATATCAGCGTTATGCAGGGAAGAAGGTAAACATGGAGGATCAGCAGTATACTGCAAAATGGACTTCAGTGCTAATCAAGGGTAAAACTAAATAATTTATAAGTTATTGGTGAGTTTGAGTGTGCAGTAGCAGAATGTACTTTCACAAAATTAAATAGGGTTATTGTTGTTTCAATATATAGACCTCCTGGAGGGGATATGAGCATATTCAACGATAATTTAACTTTTATTTTAAATCACATGCGCACGGTCGATGCCGGAGATTAAATAAAGTCAAAGTCAAAAAATAGCTTTATTGCCGTAACATACAAAGTTGTTGACAAAGCCATACCTACTCAATATCTAATATCTGAAAGGTCGATAGTTACAATAAAACTTATTCCTAAGTACATACTAAAAACACACCAGTCCATAGAGTAATAAAGAGAAAAAAGACGATATAAAAAGTAGAACAATCTTCACAAACATTTTTCAATCAATCCTATCACTAAAAAATTCATTTAGGTTGTAGTAAGCCTTCTCTGATAACACTTGTTTTGTTTGTTTTCGGAGCCGCTCAATGCATGGTTGCCTTCTCAACTGCAAGGGGAGATGATTAAAGATCTTCTTGCCTCCATAAATTATGGAGCTTCTAACTAGCTCTGAGCGTGGAATGGGTAACCCAAGGGTGTGAGTGTGACGCATATTATATTGCCCACCTATAGATAGCTCACTCTTGTATTTCTTAAAAATAAGACAAACCGTCTCCAAAACAAATATACAACACAGAGTCAAAATGCCATGTCTTACAAATAATGGACGACATGAATCGCGAACCTTTGCACCACACATATATCTGATTGCCCTCTTTTGCAAGACAAACACAAAGTTGAACAAGTAGTGAGCACATGAACCCCAAAAACAAATACCATATCGAAGGTGGGATTCGACCAAAGCAAAATAAGAATTTCTAGCGATGGAGAAGTCCAAACTGTTAGAAATTACCCTGAGGGCATAACAACCAGAAGAGATCTTATTGGAAACATTCAATATATGATCTTCAAACTTCAAAGAGTTATCTATTGATAAGCCCAGAAATTTGTTCATGTTGGGTGTTGGAATCAGTTGACCCTCCAGATAAATATCCTCCACAGCACACTTAAAATTTAAAATGTTGGTTTTGGAAACATTAAATGATAAAGAGTTTGCATCACACCACCGCTTTATCTTCACCAAATCTGTCCTTACACTGGATCTGAGATGATGGACATCCGAACCATGCCAGAGTATGGTGGTATCATCGGCGAACATGGTGAATTTTCCCGCTATCGAAAGGTGCGAAAGGTCATTCACATAAATCAGGAACAGAAGTGGTCCCAAGACAGAGCCCTGGGGAACGCCGGCCCTCACACTCAGTTCATCCGAGCTGCCCCCAGCAAACACGACCGTCTGAACACGCTCAGACAAATACGATCGAAACCACTCCAACGCCATGCCCCTAAATCCATACATCTCTAGTTTCAACAACAGTATTCCGTGATCCACGCAATCAAATGCCTTGGACAGATCACAGAACACTGCCGCAGCAACCTCTCCAGAATTCAGCCGGATGTACAGATGTTCGAGAAAGTCGAAAATAGCATCGCTCGTACCCATCAGCTCCTGGAAGCCAAACTGTTGCGTGCTCATAAGGCCATGTCTCTTCATGAAAGAATCCATCCTCACCTTAACCAGCTTCTCAACCACTTTAGCCATAGTAGGCAACAGTGCAATGGGACGAAAGTTTGAGGGACTGTCATGGTCCCCACCCTTATGAATAGGTACAATCACAGCCTTCTTCAGACAGGCCGGAAATCTGCCAGAAAAAAAGGAGGCATTTATGGCCTCAGCCAGAACCTGCAGCACCTCAAATGGTAAAGCCAGAAACACCCTCAAGGACATCCTGTCCCAACCAGAAGAATTCTTACTCTTTATATTAGAAAAGGTGTCATGAATCTCAAGGGCAGTGGTAGGGGTAAAAAAGAATGTTTCAGCCACTGAAATGTGATTTAAATAGTTCCTAGGATCGTTCTTTTGAGAAATGTCTTGCGATAATTTTGCGGCTATGGAACAGTAAAATGAATTGAGATCGTTAGCATTTAAAGAGCTAGAAATGGGAGTAGTTTTATTTTTCCCTCGTAGGTGATTGACAATTCTCCAGGAACATCGCTAAATTGATCTTTCTTCATTGTTTTCTATTGTATATTTTGTTTGTAGTCTTCTATTGTGGTTTTGTAATTTTGTAATTTACTTAAGATATATGATAACTTCTTTTTCTTTATATAACTTCTTCTTATATATACTTTGAATTTCCTGTAATTGGGTATTTAACCTGTTGGAAATAAAGGCTTATTATTATTATTATTATTATTATTATTATTATATTCATGACACAGCTTGAAAAGTTATTAATAAAAAATTTTTATGAAAATAAAAAAACGTTTATAGTAGGGGACTTTAATATTAAAATTTTAAAAGACAATAAAGATAACAGAAATTTTACATCATTAATGAACTCATTTAATTTATATCAAACCATACACGAAAATACTAGAATAACAGCAAATGGCGGTAGCTCTGTGGATAATATATTTACAAAAAAAAAAAAAAAAAAAAAAATGGTGAATATGTAAAAGCATCGGTATGTGAGAAATTTGTATCTGATCACACTGCGCAGAGGATCACTTTTGAATTGAACTATAAAAAGGAACACATTCTACAGTACAAACGTCTTTTGACAGAAAAAAGCAGGAGTGATTTTTTACATAGTTTGCAAGAACAGGATTGGACAGAAGTCTATGACTGAAGAGCATAATGTAAACGATCTGTGGAACATTTTCATGAATGCATTTAAAAGTTTATAGACAATATATAATAGACAATAGTTTATTTGGTGCTGGTACAAAATTACATTGTTTGCGCAAGTCAATCGTGAAAAAACATAGCTAAAGTTATTAAATATTAAAATGATGACACATATATCCAATTTAAAATGTTAAAGCCTATTGATAATTAT
>JAEQML010081471.1:0-11184 GCA_016904865.1 Pissodes strobi
TCGGCCAAAATTGTAGATGTGCAGTTTTGAAAAATCGCCCCTCAATTGCACATCGGAATTTGGCGCTCTATATATACAAATTACGTGTAAATCAAGGTTCTTATTGTATACAATGGAAAATTCAAAGTAGTTATCCGATTGGAGATGATCAAATTTAGTTACAGGTAAAAAGTCCTCACTCAAGGAAAGAATCAGTGTTCCCCCATGAGCCGAGTTTTTCCGATTATATCTGGCTATTGTGGAGTACTTTTCAACATAAAGCGGTTCATTCTCACTCAGCCAGTGCTCTGTACTTGCAACTAGTTGGGGGAACCCTGATTCCTCCAAAAACAAAAACAATTCATCAGTCTTATTTCGCAATGAGGCAACATTAATAAGAACCATAATAAGCCTGGCGTCAGGATTAGTGGAATCTAGTCGCTCAGGACACGTCAAGCTGCTTAAAAATTTTTCTTCGGGGAGCCGCTGGAGAAGTATTTTTGGTGACCCTCTCTGGACTTCTGAAGCTGAATCGTCCTCTCGGAAACAACATGGGATCTGTAGGAACAAAGATCTTCTTCCACTTCAGTGTGTTTAAACCCATATGCGGCATGAAAGTCGTGGTAGACCTTACGTAAAATGTCATCCTGGATTGGCAGTCCTTCAGATGCTAGGAATAATCTGATGCTTATGTTGGTAAATCCCTCATAGCATACCGAGGCAGGTTGGTCATACAAATAGGCAAGGTACAACCTAATGGCTCTGAAGATGGCAGGTTCCCTTAGCCTTGCCATAAGGAAACGATTACTAGAGTCGTTAGACTTACTGGCGGCCTGTGTTAATTTAACTGTTGGGGGAGTCAGCGGGTCCAGAGAGAAGGATGGTTTATGGGATGATTCCTTAGACAGTTTAATTTTGACATCGCTCACAAGGGCATTAGTTTTGCAGGCAGCGATAGCTTGTTTGTCAGAAGTTACTGTAGTTACCTTGTGCGCGTTAGCTTCACTGACTGGAGAGGGAAAGTCCCGCAGAGTGCCAGAGGTTGAACTGCTAGTCACTTTCGCCTTGGTGTAGGGAGTTAGATAGAGCTCTGTAGTTTTTTTTAGTTTTGTAGTTTTCTGACTAACTTGAGCCCCGGGTGGCCAGATATTGATGCCGAACAAATTCTCAGCGGACTTTCTTGATAGGGTCCCTATTTTAAATGTAGATCCTATGGAGTCATTGCACTGACTGACCAGGTTATAGTATCGAATAAATTCTGATGTTTTCAACTTTTCCTTCACATAGTGCACGATATTATTTGAAGTAAATCCTGCCGGGAGGTGTTCTACGATCACATAGTGCCATCTTTGGGTACTTCTATAAATTGCGGAGTTGGAATCGTCTGGGATTGAGGCAACTTCAGTAGGCAGTTCCGTTTGAGTGGAAGATGAAACAAATGCCGTTGGCGTAGTTTGGGTGGAGCACGACGTAGAAGTAAAGCGTGTCATCGTAGGTAGAGCACTATGTTGTTTTGGGTTAGCAATTTTAGAATTTAAGTCCCTAACCAAGGTGGTAACATTTGCAAGGCTACTTTTTAAGTTGTCAATACCCTTCTTAATATCAGCGGACGAGGAATCTTGCACCTGGATCTTGATGGTTTCCTCTGTATTGTTGAGTAGAATTTGGGAAATAGTAAAGACATTCTGTTCCACTTCCCTTACCGATTTCAACAGAGAATGAGGGTTACAAATGGAGAACACCTCCGACATTTTGTGAATATCGTCTATTTTCTTCTCCAAAAGGTTCCATTTAGATTCGTTATTCAATAAAATATCATACATCTCAGAAACAATCGGTACACTGTTTGATAATTTACTCACACGGTCAGCCAGCGAGTCAAATATCTCCTGAGGAACCTGATTTTTTGATAAGTTGGAAATTTTGTCGTTGAGATATCTCAAATTTGGAGAGTCACACAGGGCACAAAAGAAACGTAGGTGGTTAAATTTCTCCAGCAGCAAGGTCTTGGTAGTGACTTTGTCAAGGCCCGTACACTGCATACAGAAATATCTGCGACATTCACCACTGCAGGGCACTTTGTTATATTTGTCCTTATCGGGAAATTCTTTAAGGCAATTGTCGCACTTGCACATAGACATTTTCTTGAATCGTAAGTAGAAAAGAAAGAAAAAAAAGAAATAAATAAATAAAAATACGAACGAAAGCAAACACAAGAATTGACGCGTATTGGGTGACTGGTCACGAAAATTCAAACAAAACAAAACAAAAAAACCGACGGTGCGGAGCACAACAAACCCGACTGAACCGCACGACGGTCAAACACACAATCCATTTGTCTCATCAGCTTCTTGATGAAGACACAATCAATCAATATATTTCTCTTTAAAATTACATTATGTAGGCTACATCATCTAGTTTAAGCATGCACTATGGCTACTAAACAACTGCTGTTTCGCCAGGCGGTGTTGAATCAGCGCCAGTGGCCACCACCAGCTTGGTGCACCCATAGGGGGTTGATCTTAACCTAACTTAACCTACTAGGTAATGTGGTTCTGCTGTATGATACTGTGCTTTATTTGGGTGACCCCTTCAAAGCCCTCGCGAGTAGATTTGCAAAAAAGCTAATGATTATGTATACATGCTGAAGAGGTTATTAGTACCAGTGATTTACTGCAGGGAAAACTTAGTCAAAAACCCTGCTTAGATGCTCTCATGGAGCAGGATGTCATGAGATAAAAAGGGGACATTTACACTATACAACATGGAATCTTAAAACAAAAGGTATACTAAGGTAAACGATAGAGACTCAACTCTGTAAGTCTATTCAAGTAAGCTGTAATGGCATTAGGGTACGCCGGACGAGCCGCGGTACCAGCTGCGGAGACATGGAGCTTCGGTGGCTTGAAATCATATGCGTTAGGTTCAGATGGTTTGCTCATTTATAGGCGGACCAGCTCCCTTAACAAGCCCCGCCCACCGTGTCCGAACACAGTTGATTGGCTGGGCCAAAGCAGCTCGCACATGTACCCATGAGGGACATGTATTGTGTTTCTGCGCTCCTGATATTGAAAATATGAAATTTTTGAAATTATGCTTTTAAAAGTTGGTTTAGAAAGTAGCTATATGGAGAAATGGTTAGGTTAATGCATTTTTAAGAAATATAAGTTAAGGGGGCCTAAGTTGTTTGTAGTATAACGATATTGCTCTGTAAATAGTGCCATAGGTGGTAGGGTTTTCCGGGTTATACCGGGAATTGCCAAGATTCGCTGTAAGCGGCGATCCCGTCACTTGTTTCTCGAAGAATCTGCATGCGAGGCCATCGATGTACTCCTCGATGTATTCCATCTTTGCCCACGCATGCAGATCCTCGATTCTAACTCTGTCGAGTCCTGTGACGGAGAACGCTCCCCTTAAGTAATTATTCTGAAGGACTTGGACCTTTTTTCTGTGTGTTTTGGCGACAGAACACCAGACGGGGGCGCCGTATAGGAGAGCTGGTCTTATTATGGCTCGGTAGAGGGTGAGCTTGTTCGCCGGACTTAGAAAGGAGCGAGCAGTGACCAGGGTGTTTAGGCCCTTTTTTATTATGGCATTTTTTGCTACTATGGCGTTGACATGTTTGCTGAAATTAAGTTTATCGTCAAAGGTGATGCCCAGATACTTCACTTGACTTTTTGGGAGAATTGCCGTGTTGCCAATGGTTAGGGGTGTGATATTGACATCTTTACGTTTCCTGGTAACCAGGATTAGCTCTGTCTTGGCAGCATTCAGTGAAATTTTCCATTGTTCGTAGTACGGAATAAGGATGCTTATGTGCTCCTGTAGGTATGATTTTGCCACCTCCGCTTGGGGATGTTGGGAATGAATCGCTGTATCGTCAGCGAAGAGGGCTTTACGGGTGTTAGGATGTGACGGGATATCTGCTATAAAAAGATTGAATAATAGCGGCGATAATACAGTACCCTGTGGCACCCCTGCTTGCAGTGATTTACTGTCAGAGATTTTGTGCCCAATACGGGTGGTGAAGGAGCGCCCGGCAAGATATGACGCGATGAGCGCTGTCCAATACAATGGCATACTGTAAGTCGCCAGTAGTTTGAGCAGTAGCCCATCGTGCCATACCCTGTCGAACGCTCTTTCGATGTCCAATAGCAGTAGGGTAGTAGACGTTCTGCCATTGAACCCCTCATATATGTCGGAAGCGATCTTCGAGGCCAGCATGACGGTTCCATGCCGCCCTCGAAAACCGAATTGTTCCTGAGGGAGGATACGTAGTTTTTCTACTTCGTTATTGACCCTCGGCAAGATTAGCCTTTCAGCCACCTTACCGAGTGTGTTTAAGAGAGAGATAGGCCGGTAAGAAGCTGGGAGAGACAGGTCTTTCCCCGGTTTCGGGAAGTGTATTATGCACGCTATTTTCCAGGATTGAGGGAAATGTTGCAGCCGGATAACCGCATTAACGATATGCATATACTGGATGATGGTTTTTCGGGGTAGATTTTTTAGGACTGTAGTCGGAATGTTGTCCGGGCCGGGCGCTTTGTTTCTCGGAAGACGACAAAGGGCTTTGCGAATGTCCGCCGGAGTGACTCTCAGCTTATCTAGCACTGCAGGAGGGATAGGATATTTAGACTGTCGAAATTTGTTGACAGTTTGTGTGCAACGTGCCTGTTCAGGCAGGGTGTCAGGCGCCGCTGTATAGACACCCTCCAGGTAGTCGGCGAAGGCCTCCGCTTTTCCCTGATCATCGGCGATTTCCACGCCGCGATGGTTGATTTCAGGTATTCGCGTTGGGCCTCCGCGGACTCTCCTGACGAGTTTCCAGAGCGAGCCATCATCCCTGCTTATAGTATTAATGTAATCCAACCATGTTTGGTTACGATGCTCGCGGATTTTCATCCTTATCTCCTCGGTCAGTGCATTGATGCGAGCGGATCCCATTTGTGTCCGGTTCCTCTGCCATCTTCGTCGAAATCGGTTTCTAAAGGTAATGAGATTAAGGATATGTTCAGGAAGGGTGTCAGTGCTAGGGCGGATGGCGACCCTAGTACATAAAGCATCACGGATGCGCTGGATATTTGACGTGAGAGTTTCTACCTCGTTTTCTAACTCCTGGACAGTCTCTATTTGCTCGGGGACAACAGTAATCTCATTTAACTGCTCGCGGAACACCCTCCAATCAACCCCCCTATACGAAACGACGGTGTCGTTTGTCACAGGGACCCTGCAGTATAGGCTGATCTTGATTGGAAGATGATCCGAGTTTAGAGCATTCAGCTCTTGAAGTTGAGATGTCCTTATTGTTCCCCGAGTAATAGCAATGTCCAAGAACGAGGGATTGCGGACAAAAGTAGGATTTGGTGTTCGATGATAGGACATTTCCAAGTTATTGTCGATAACTGCTTTAAACATCCTGCCCCTGCCGTTGGTAGTGCCACCCCATTCGGCGTGGGAGGCATTGAAGTCGCCTATTAACAACGTTACTCGATTTATAGGGAGTAGTGCTAAAAGGTCAGGTGCCGTGATGCGAGGACCCGGGGGTGCGTAGCCGCCGCAGATACGTATACCGCTCGTCGTCTCAATACAAACGTGTTCTATCGGAGAACGAATATTGCGGATTCTCTTATATTGGAGCGACTTATGTACGAGGCAGGCCACGCCTCCCCCGCGTCGATCTGGCCTATCATATCGTTCGATATTATATCCCCGTATCTTCAGTACGAAGTCGGGGGACAGATTTGTTTCGACAATGAAAACAACTTGGAAATTGGAAGTATACATAAAGTTACGAAACTCGCCCAGTTTTTGTCTAATACCATTACAGTTCCAGCATGCAATATGTAACATTTATATATTATATTTGGAATACTCATGGGTGAAAAAGCGAAGAGATGTCTGTATAATCTCGGCTTTATCACCCCTGCATGCTTCTAGCATGTTTGAGTATTTCTCTAAAGCAAGATATAGTTGATCTAGGTTTACAAGGCTATTGATCTTAGCCACGACACTATTAAGATCTGACATTATATTAGAAATATTTGAAGTGTTAGAATTACTAATATTGTTATTGCCGCTAGCAGAACCACTAACCTGTACATTTGTGTTATCAGCGGCTTGGTTTCCAGGGGGTGGCGGTTGCTGGCGGCCGCGGATTGCGGGGAACTGTCTGTTATAGTCGTTTCTGTCGTTGCTACGTTGGCCATTGCTTAGGCCTTGGCCACTTTGACCGTCTGCTCTGCTGATGTTGTTTGGGCCCCTCCACGCTGGGTTGGCAGGGGGTGGCGCGGGGCGAAATGTCGGTTTTGTCGATTTCGGCTTAGCTGTAGTTTGAATAATGTTAAGTTTGTATTCAAACGCTGGGCAATTTTCGTCGATTGAGCGGTGTGGCCCTTTGCAATTTACGCATTTTAGGGTGTCTGAATTGCAGGATGTGATTTCAAGCGCCCCCGCGCATTTGCTGCAAGCTACGTTGCGGTTACAATATGTTCTAGCGTGCCCGAATTGCTGGCATTTTTTGCACTGCAAGACGGGTTTGCTAGAACGCCGAATTTCCCAGTTGACACGGACTGACATGATTGTTCTGACTTCTTGGTTTAGGCGCCGAACATTATAGTTAGTTCCTAATATAATTAAAAACATTGGAATGCGCGTTTTTCGCATTTCGAAAACGGATTTGGGTGTAATGTTATATTCGTCCGTAAGAGCTTCAACTATGTCATTTGGCTTTATATCGCCATCTAGGCCGCGGAGCACAAAAGCCCTCGTCTTCTCCTGTGACTCCGCGTACGTATGGTATTCTGTTTTTTCTAGATCGAGAGTCCGCTTTAGGGTATGTAGGTCGTGGCTATTTTCGCAGTATACAATGACGGAGTTTTTAGTGTATTTGAGCTGGTATTTCTTTATTCTCATCTCCTTCAGATCATCCCTTAACTGTCGATGATCAGAGGGCCTGCCTTTAATGACTACCGGCGGTGGTGCCTGTGTTTTAGTGTTCTTCGGTGCGTTTTTGTTACCCGCTGCTTTTTGCCTTACTCCGGTTGACGCGGTTGTAGAGGCTACGCTAACGGCGTCGTCGTCTTCCATATCTAGGTCTTCCAGGGGTTGGTATTTGTTCTTCGTGTCAACAGGGGATTGCCCCTTATCTAAATTCACCACCTTGAAATTTCTTTTAAAAGGAATTTGTTTGAATGGTACCTTAAAGGGCTCTAATTCTTTATTGGGTATCAGGAGATCAGCGGTTCTTGGCGGTGCCGGTGGCGGCGCCATAAGTGTGGTGTCGTCTATTTTAAACGCGGGCGCTGGCGCTGTTGCTATGGGCTCGGTATCGGTGTGAGTTTTTTGCATTGTTGATGTTATTTCGCCAGCCGTGACCTTATTGACCTTCAGCTTTTTGGCCGCTTCTTCTCCTTGGAGGCTTGTAGGACTAGCCTTCTTTTTTCCGGTGTCGATTCTCTCTGAGGTATTGTACTTTATTCTCGAGGGGTGTGTATCCCTCATATGCTGTCGAACTTTAGTCATTATGCGGTAAAGTTCGCTTTGCTGTAGTTCGGCGGCGTTGTCTAGCTTTTCTTTATCAAGGCGACATTGGACGCATATTTCGGCGTAACTATTACATCTAGATTTAGTCTTCTTGATGGTAAGCTCCGAATATCGTCGCTCGGAGTTCGATTCCATCGATACGTTGGACAACGTGTCCTCGTCTTCGGTGTAATCACCCATGGTTAGGGCAAAAGCCGGGGTTCCGTCCCCGGAAACTAGAAAATTAGAGCAACTACGTGCTATGCGGCCTTTACTGGTTACACTTAGTGTAAAAAGCAAGCCTAATACAATGCAAAATGACCGTAAGATCGTGATAGAAGGGTAAACCGCAGTGCTCAACTCTGGGAACACCAGCCAGTCCGATTAGGTACGCGACCAAAATCGGAATCCGGATGAAGACACTGTTACAGGTGTAAATTATTTTTATTTATAGAACATATATTTAGTTTTGGCAATAAATATCGCTTGGATAACCATCTCTATTATTTCTCGATAAGGCCGAACCTGACTAGTTTCATGACAGCAGCAGGGAAACTGTCATTTAAGTTATTTAGATCAAAGACAGTTGGAAAATTTTGTAGTGTTTGTTCACGGAATTTTATGTTTAGTAATTTTTTTTATATATTATCTATGTTAGTAATCAAGAAGGATGGGAAAACAGGAGAATAGGTTCTAGAGCCTGGTTTTGGCAGTCGTTTAATGTTTATATTCCATATTAAATTGTTTTGATGGATTCATTTCCGTTTAAGGGTTTTATCTTTGGATTTCCCGTACTGTGGTATTGTACACTTTGGATTCTTTACAATCTGGGTTACTATGTAAATTTCTGTTTGATGACACCAAAATATGTCGGATGTCAGGACCATTTTTCTACCTGGTTAATTGCCAGTGTCAAGTCCGAGGATAGTTTTTTTAGAAGTCCGATAAATGGTATGGAAATACTCTCTGGGATTCGAGACGTCCAGAAAAAAAACCGAAGTGTCCTTTTTAGTTGATAAAGATAATTTCCGTTCGTAAATTGACAAAATTTTAGCAACATCGTAAAGACTTTCAATAAATATCGAAATTCCGTAACAAAGTTAGTAGTTTTAACAGTTAAGAATAATTACCGAAGTATTTGCTGCTGAATATCTCAGTCACTAGAGTATCCAGTAACCATATGTGACGTGTATCTACGCAGGCATAGTATACTCTCTCGGGTACTAGATGTTTGGAAATTTTCTAATGTTTTTTATAATCGAGAAATGTTTCTTGTTACGCGATAATACCAAAATCGTATCATACCGCTTTGACGATTTGGCTTTCTTAAGAAACTTGCAACTTGGGCTTTTGGAGAGGCTATTCTATCCGGGTTGAATTAGTATAGAATAGTCTGTGTGGTAACGCCCGGTAAGAGTTATCGCCGTCTAGGTTGCAGAGTTCGGGCAGAGGAATCGTTAGTTTCAAATTAGACTGTCAAATTGACAGGAAGGTGTATTTAGATAAACCGTAGTTTGTGACAGTACTAAACGTCATTACGGGGTAGCTGTTTTTCTCGTTTTAGGTAAATTTTATACGGCTAGAGGAGCTTATCTTTCTTCTTTTCTTTTAATAAAAGTATTGCCATCAATTCTGATGTTATTTTATTTGGATTGGAGTCCTAGAACTTGTTTGATAACAGAGCACGTGAAACGTAGACTACGACAGGTAATTATATACATATCCGATTTATTCATATATTCATTTTGTTTCCAAGTCTTTTAACCGTGCCCGAATACGATAACGGTAGGGCTTTGCCAATAAAACTAAACTTGGTGGCGTCCAACATTGACTTTGACTATAACTTATCTTGACTTAATTTCATATATTGGTATACAATTTGAAACTTGTTCAGTGGAAAAAGATAAAACATCGGACCAACCTGAGCTGAGCTAGTGTAGGTGTTTTCAGACGGTGCTGGAAGAAGAAATTTGGTATAGTTCTGGGTAAGTGCTGCCTGGGAAGTAGACTAGAGATGCTGCTGAACCGATACCTTAGAGAGTGGGTGGCTCTAAGAGCCGCTCTGAGTCCGGAACAGCACGCATATCGAACGGGCAGGGCGGTGGACTCGGCTCCTCACCACCTGGTATCCAGGCTGGAGGGGAGGCTGGGGACGGACGGCTATCGGTGTGCGTATTTGCGGATAATGAAGGATCTGCCGATCGGTGGAGCAAACAGAAGTGGGTTTGGTCATAATCGGCTCCATGCTCACCGGGCGCAGGGTCGAGGTTAGGCTGGGAGATGAGGTGGTTGGGACTGAGTCATCACTGGGATGTCCTCAGGGGATGGGTTTTGCCCCCCTTCCTGTGGTCTAGTGGTGGATGAGATCCTAGGCATTCTGAAAGTCGAGCAGGGGGTCCATGTACAGGCCTATGCAAACGACGTTGTGATTATGGCACAACGTACTGAGGTGGGGATATTGCAGTGGCGTCTGGAGGAAGCACTGACAAAGTTCTCGCAATGATGTAAGGATGAACTTAGGGCGAATTCCAACAAGGTAGAGATGGTCATCTTTACCAGGAAAAGGAAGCTGGAGGCCTCTTCCAACATCACGTTGGAAGGGATCCCTCTTGTGGCTAAGAAATGCGTCAAGGACTTGGGTGTTTAGTTGGTCTCCAAACTGACCTTTCAGGAACGCATTCGGCTCAAGACCGCGGCGGCGCTCAGGGCTCTGTGGGCTCGCCGTAGGGCGCCGGGGGGACTTGGGCCGAGAACTATGTTGTGGATCTATAGGTTGATGATGCACCACCGGGGTTATGAGGACGGCGCACACAAGGGCCCTGGGGGCGCTGGTGGGGTTGCCTCCATGGGTGGACTGAGTGAGGCACGAGGCGACTAGAGCGACCATGAGATTGAGTGGATGTCGGGATGTGGAGACAATGGCTCCTGCCATGGTCATTTTGATCTATGGAGGGGTTTGTTTGGGGCCTATACTTCCTCTTTCCTACGAAGGAGGATTGGATGGAGGGAAGGACGAAATCCTGAGATGGACTAGTCTGGTTCACAGACTGTTCCAGAATGGGAACACTGTCTGGAGCTGGTGCGTACAATGTGGTCCTGAGGTAGGTATTATCCACCCCTGGACGAGCACACTACGGTTTTCCAAGCGGACATTTTTACGTTCTTAATGGGGATCTGGGATTCGTTAAGGCTCGATGTCGGTGGCGGGAGGATTTTTTTTCTGCTCCGACAGCAACGCCGCACTCATGGCGCTGAAGTCGGTCCGCACGCGTTCCTTGTTGGTAAGGGAGTGTAGAAGCTGGCTGATTGAACTTGCAAAGCATAAAAAGGTTAGGCTGGTCTGAGTACCGGGATACTTGAGTGTACCGGGAAACGAAGCCCCTGACGTCTTAGCCAGAGAAGGCTCCGCATGCATACTTGGGGCCTAATCCCTGTATGGGTGGTAGGGCCGAAAAGGTATGGCGAACGGCTCCGGGGATCAGACAGACGGCGAGGCTCATGATACATGGGCTTGCGAAGAGTCTCGAGGGTTGTTGTGCCTACCTAGGAAGGAGTGCAGGGCTCTGGTGGGATTCTACACAGGGCACTGTAGGCGTAGACGGCACCTGACTATGCTGAGAATTGTAGAACAACTCTTCATATTCACTGCCTGACTCTCGCTACCCTTCTGGAGCCAACTATCGT
>JAEQML010081472.1:0-11183 GCA_016904865.1 Pissodes strobi
AAAAATTTTGGCGCCAATTTTCATCCGAATATTTTAACAATTCATCCGACGTCGTATGAGTTAAAATAATTTTAACTTTTGTCCGATATCGTGCGTTTTTTAACCTCACTTCTTCAGTAATTTTTATTGTTTCTATGACTTATTTTTGATACATTTTAATTTTTCATTTTTAATACAAAATGAACCATCAACTTCAAAGACGGCGGACCTACATTTGCAAAGTAGATAGTGTGCTGCTTTTATCCCTATTGCTAATTTTGAGCAAGAGTAAGCAGGGAAAACAAAGAAGATTTTGTGTGCGGGATACTTTTAGAAACAGGAAAATTGAAGGGGCATATCATAATCTACTGCAAGAAATGCGGTTAACCGATCAACGAAAAGTATTTTTTAATTATATTAGGATGTCAATTGACTCTTTTCATTATCTACCGGAGAAAGGATTGCTCTAACATTAAGGTAAAACGGGCATGACTTATTAAACAAATTTCAATTTTATTAAATTAATTATTATAATAAAAATTCATACGTGCAATACTTCAAACGAAAATCTCTCGGTTATATAGAAAAAATATATACAAGAGTCCAAAAAAAAAAAGCAGTTTTATGTTGGTTAGTTGCTAAACGTTTCTTCTTCTTCCAACTCTAACGTCATATTTCATGGATTTCGGATCCGAAAATCGGATGCATGTGACATGCATAATTCTTGCTTACGAAAATCAAGGTTTTTTCGGAAATCGGATGCATGGGACGCCGCCTTTATACCTAGAAAAATCAGCCTGGAGCGGAAGGGGTTAAGGCAGTGGTAAAGATGCATTTATTAGCAGTCAATAGACGACCACCAATATTATCGTAGATTTTGGTAAGGCATGTACCGATAAAGATGTAATAGTTTTGAACCCAAATTGTTAAGTACTAAATTTTTTAATACATTGATCAAATAAATTAAAGGTTCATATATGTTCAAGTTGTTTTAATATCAGCATTGCGGCATCTAGCATACGCCTTATTACATACTTATATTATCCTACAATACAAATATATCATCAGACATATGTTATAAGTTTTTGAGAATCCGAGGAAAATCAGAGATGAATGCTTGGAGAGAAGGATAGATAGATAGAGAAGGATAATAATATGAGCAGATTTTCGACAACAATAGAACTTCTTCACCATACCATTTGGCAGCATTGAAACATTCCAGCATAGATTTTGGTACGTGCATAAATTTGATTAACCAGTTTGCACTTATCCGACCGATAGTAACGTACGTGGTGTGGCAAAATGGCTGCCGCTGCCAACCATTATTCAGAATTTATACCAGAGCGCATTTGGGAATATTGCACTGTTTATTCGAGGAACGGCTAAATATTCTTGCTATGGTAACTTAAAATGTTTACTTTTCATAAGTGATGATATCCATTTGTTATCTAATTTACCTGCTCTCAATCCCGCTTTTTCAAGTTGATTTATTTTTATTTAATTTACTACTTTTTAAATGTATCCACTTTTTAATGAAAATTGTACAGGTCTCCATCGGGACATTTTGACACTTTTTTAACTAATTTGGATTTTATACTTAGTAGTATTGGAATGGGTAGGCGAGTTGTCTTAGCTGGCGACTTTAATTTGCATTTTGGTACAAAAGAACCTAACACCCTTCAGTTCTGTGATGCCATGGCTGGATTTGGCATGCAACAAACCATAAACGTGACAACCAGGCAGGAGGCCTGCCTTGATAATGTCTTTGTGAGTGGAAACATGGATGTCGAACGTACTGAAGTAATAGATCTTGACATATCTGACCATATGGGTCAGATTGTTGATATTGCTGTTTGTTGTAATAATGACAATTTCTTCCAGAATAAAAGTAAATTTAGACCTGTTACTCAACAGGGTTTATTTACATTTTATAATAAGCTCTCCACAAAATCATGGGATTTTGTCGATTGTGTGGATCTTGACGCTGATAGTAAGTGTGAAAGGTTTGTAAATATTTTGAATTAAGCATTTTTAGAAAGTTTCCCAGAGAAACAGTATGTTACCCGTACGGACAATGATATAGGTTGGTTCACTCAGGAACTAAGGGAACATTTAGGGCTGCTGGGTGAGATTAGTAGACAGTATAATTCCCATACAAACAGACATTACTATAAGCAATATAAAAGAGAATATAGAAAAGCAATCCGTAAAGCTAAAATTGCTGCAAATTATAATCGCATTAGTTCTTCTAGTAATCCTATTAAGAGCATGTGGCAAATTATTAACAAAAACATTGGCAACAGCAAGAAAAATATTGAGTTTGATAATCTTACGTGTGATGATTTTAATAATTATTTTTTGAGCATTGCTCACAAACTTGTGCAGGGTATACCGGAGTCTGGTACTGATCCTTTGGATAATCTAAAAAATATTTCTGTTCCAAATATTTTTTCCTTCTCGGAAGTAAGCTTCAATGAAGTTAGAGATATAATAAATAAACTTAAAAATAAGGACAGCCGCGATATATATGGCTTAAATGTTAAAATCATAAAATCTGTAAAGAATCTGATTCTAGTGCCCATCACAAAACTTGTTAATTTTTGTATCAGGGAGGGAACATTTCCAGAGTGTATGAAGAGGGCTCTAGTGGTCCCTTTGTTTGAAAAGGGTAGTAAAAAGGAAGCGGAGAATTATCGACCTATATCATTGCTACCTATACTATCTAAGATCTTTGAAAAGTGCATGTCTCAGCAAATAATACATTTCTTTGAACACAATAATCTATTTAATGAGAATCAGTTTGGATTTAGAAAAAAAACACAGTTCAGGGAACTCTTAATCTGATATCTGATATTATGGATGCTTTTGATAGACAGTGCTATGATACGGTTCTGCTTTGTGACCTTAGCAAAGCTTTCGACTGTGTCGACCATGGGATCCTTTTACGGAAGCTGAAAGCCTACAGATTTAGTAATGATAGTCTTAAATTATTGAAATCCTATCTAACAGGAAGGGGGCAGGCTGTGCGGTACGGTGGTGTGACGTCTGCAAAACAGGAGAAAAAGATTGGGGTGCCCCAGGGTTCAATTTTGGGACCCATACTTTTCCTTATATATAAATGACTTGCCATTTATAGATCCAAATGTAAATTACACTCTTTTTGCAGATGACACAACCCTCTCTGTTACAGCTGCTACCCTTGAAGCTTCTCTACAGGGTTCCTTGGAGGCACAGCGGGTGGCTGAAGAATGGTTCAATTCAAATAAGTTGCTATTAAACAGAAGCAAAACAGAGAGAATAGTGTTTTCATTGAAAGATGTGGGGACTTTGAATGATCATGTGTGTGGCAATAAATTCCTTGGAGTTTACATTGACCCAAAAGTGCAGTGGGGTGTGCATGTTGAAGCTATAGCATCAAAACTAAATAAAGGTATATATCTGCTGCGTCGCCTTGCAGCAAATGTATCCAATCCAGTACTAAGAACAGCCTATTTTGCGGTTTTTCATGCACACCATTCCTATGTTATACTTGTATGGGGGCATGCATCGGATGCAAAACGTTTGTTTGGACTACAGCGAAGGGCAGTCAGGGTAGTGAGTAGTCTTGGTTATAGGGATAAATGTAGGGCGGCTTTTGTAGCATTGGGGATACTTACGATGCCATCTCTGTACATGCTAGAGAATTTGCTTTATATTAAAGCGAATATGCATCTGTTCTCCGCTCATGAAGACATACGTGCATATCAAACCAGAAATAAGGGTAATTTGGTATCCCCATACTGGCGGCTGAAGAGATGTCAAGATGGTCCAGGCTACTGGGCAGTAAAATTTTTTAATGTCTTGTCTACAGACATAAAGGATTGGCCATATCTTAAGTTTAAGGAGAAAATGAAACAAATTTTAATGTGTAATGCCTTCTATTCTAACGAAGAATATTTTAATTATGTTAATGAAAGATAGTAGATAGTTTATATACTGTTTATAATTAAGTTTTTTAAATTTGTTGTAAAATGACTTTTATATTATATTTTATAGTTTTATTATTTGACGTGTGTACAGGGTGGCTCGAATTCGTGTCTATGTATGAGGAACTCGAAAACCGTAAGAGATACAGTGTCGGTCAAATTAAGGCAAAATTGCGCATTTAAGTGCCTAACAATATGCCGTTTAGAAAGTTTTAAAATTCCGAGTATTTACGGAGATATCCGGAAAAAACCGAAATTTTTAAAAATCGTTTTATTTTTTTCCTGGGCTTATTTAAAAAAGGATTTCAAATCTAATTGTACTTTTGCATTGCCACTTTTTCCGCTCTATCCAATGATGATGTCCCGTTTGAAATCCGACGTTTCGTCTTCAAGGGATCATCATCAACTTTCTTTTTTTAAATACGAACTTTAATTTTTTTTATCGTTTTTCAGATGGTATTGGCGTTATTAATATGAGTATGTTTTTATTTTTTTTTATTTTTTTTTATTATTTTTATTTTATATATTTTGCTTTGGCGTGATTTTAAATAATTTAAGGTAGGTACTTTTGAAATTTTCATATTCTATAAAAATATTTTATTTGTTTTTTGCATTAAGTGGAAAATTGGAGCCCGTATTAATAATTAAAAATAGTAAAATTATTTCTTACGAGAATATGACCATGAACTATTACTCAAACAAGCTGCTTAGTGCATTTTATTTATAAGCAAAATTACAATAGGTGTTTTTCCATCAAAGTTCCTATAGTATCACGTAGTATGATTATAAATTGTTGATGTTCTCTATTAAATAAATTTTTTAATTGGTTAAAAGTTGGGAATATTTTATCTTTGCAGTAAGCAACTTGTTTGAGTAACAGTTCATGGCCATATTCTCGTAAGAAATAATTTTACTATTTTTTATTTTTAATACGCTCCAATTTTCCACTTAATACAAAAAACAAAATAAAATATTTTTATAGAATATAAAAATTTCAAAAGCACCTACATTAAATTATTTAAAATTAAGCCAAAGCAAAATATATAATTAAAAAAATAATAATAAAGATAAAAAAAAATAAAAAATAATAAAAAAAATAAAAACACAGTCATATCAATAGCGCCAATACCATCTGAAAAACGATAAAAAAAATTAAAGTTCGTATTTAAAAGAAGAAAGTTGATGATGATCCCTTGAAGACGAAACGTCGGATTTCAAACTGGATACCATCATTAGATAGAGCGAAAAAACTGAAATCCGTTTTTAAATAAGCCCAGGAAAAAAATGAAACGAAATTTCAAAATTTCGGTTTTTTCCGGATATTTTACTAGCTACCCACTTAATCAAGTATTTCTCCATTCAAACTTACACCCATCTGGTTAACTAATTTCAATAAAAACCTTTCTAATAATTAATAAATCTAGTTTGTCTCAGACAAATCAATTTGTTGGGTCTAGTCTGGCACAGTGGTATTTCTTCTATCATCTAAGTTAAAAATTTTGTAAAATTAGTTTTTCAACACTTTTCCTCTCTCTTACATTACCTTATTTTTAAATTTAAAACTACCGCCAATTTTTGACGTATTTCCTTTTGCGTCTGCGGTCTTCGGTTTACTTGTCAAGCTTGTCGACAGAGACATGTTTGTCATTCCATCAAAGCGTGGTTCCCACGTCTGTCTTTAATTTGTTAAATGTTTCAATTATGTGAACCTTTCTTATAATGTAAAGTGTTTTTTAAATTTCGATGTGACCGTTGTTGTTTTGATGTAGTTTGTGCCTCTTGTGGATATGTTCTTTTGTTCCAACTGACAAGTGAGTGAAAAAACTTCCACCATTTTCTTTTCCTTCTGCCTAAATTTACATAAAAAATAAACTCATCTTTCTCCAATTTACAGTTTTAATTATCATTTTTTATCTTAATAAATTCAGAACTCAAAAAAGTCAAACTTAAAATTCAAATTTCATTTTTATTTCGCCATAGGTCATTGATATTTGCAACTTTACTTTGTTCAACCCAAAAAAATTTTTACAGCTTATGCTGGTTTCCACTAATGGGTGGTTCTTTTACTCACTTTGCAGGTAACACTGATGATGGCTAAGGCCGAAAGCGCTCTGTTACGCTGATTAGACGTCCTTTTGGATTAAATTTATGCATGGATTACAAAAGTTTTTCATTTAGTACATTTCGTACATGCACACAGCCTTCACTCTTCATTTATATTTCAGTAATTTTGTTTCAATATTTATTTACCTTTTGACTTATTTTTTTTAAGTCATTTTAATTTATAGACATCCCGAAAGAAGGCAACCTGATCTTTTAATGTTTCCCGAAATAAAGAAAAAATTAATAGAACAAAGAACGTTGCCTCCGTCCTTACCGCCATTTTCCTTATTATACGTTTTTGGTAGGGGCCAGATAAACGTTCCATGCTCTACCAATTTTCTCCTTATTCCGTAAAACATTAAAATACCAGGTTGCCTTCTTTCGGGATATCTATAAATTAAAATTATATTTAAATAAAAAATAAACCCAAATAAGTTAAAATGTAAATAAATATTCAAACAAACGTATTGAAATATATCTAAGAAGCTTCATGGGAGTTTTTAGCAGACTAACGTGTCATATTTTTCATAATATTGATAATTTTCATTTTCAGCCATCGTAAAAAATACAATATTACACATTAAATATAAATTTTGCCACTGACAGGTCTTGCCAATAAAAAATGACAATTCCTTTTTTCTTATAACCTCTGCCTACTAATACTTAAAAATGCTTATACTATACTCATCAATAGTGTCGTATAGAGATACATTTTGTAAAATTCAAATTCAAATTCAAATTCAAAAAAAGTTTATTACGAACAAAATAAATAATTCCAAACTAATACATTTATTATTATTAATTAGAAATATTTGTGGTAAAAGGAATTACCCCGCGATTATAAAAACCGATAGCGTAGATACGCAAGCATCTACGTGGAATAATCCTAAATAGATAAATAAAAACTAAATAATAAAAAACAATGAAAAATAAATAGAATATTAGAAAGAAAATACAACATGGCGACTCGACCATAGGGCAGGCTGCAAAGAGGGGGGAGCGCAAAAAATATATTATCACCTTCCGTATAGAATATTAAATAATGTTATACTTTTTCAGACCAGTATCTTCAAACACAAAGCAATTTCAAAAAGGAAACCAAAACAGAAACTGCAAAAACTGTTCAGTTAGAAGAAAATGTTTAATAAATTTTGAAAATGTATAATAAGTTAATATTTTAGCATGATTTGGCAAGTTATTCCACATTTGTACGACAACGACACTAAATGATTTATGCATTGGGTTGGTACGGTGCTGAGGCATTAAAAAGTTAGTTCGAATACTTCTTGTATTATGGTGATGGTTGGATCTTGAAAATAAATCCTTTAGGTATGGCGGTTGTCCAGAGCTTATAATTCCAAAAATAAAACTGTACATATGACATTTTCTTCGATTCTTCATGTTTAATATCTGATATTCATTTAAAAAAGGGGTTATATGGGATCTAAAAGATATATTATAAGCAAACCTCATAGAACTATTTTGCAATTTCTGAATTTTATTTGAAATATCTAAAGTTAAACAATCTGAATAAACTATATCCCCATAATCAAGAAGTGAAAGAACCAAACTATTACATAAGAAGTATTTTGTTTTATCAGGTAGTACATTTTTAAGCCTATATAAATTCTTTAGTCTCATATACGCAATTTTTATTTTATTAATTATGTGACTTTGAAATGAGAGTTGTGAATCGAATGTGATACCTAAAATTTTTGTTTCATTAACACAAGGTACATTAACATTGTCTATTTGTACAGAAAAATTGGTCTTTAAATTAGGATTTAAACTATTTTTTCCAAAGAAAATTAAGCAACTTTTGGCTGGATTAATTTGCAAATTATGATTTTTAGAAAATAGTGCGAGTCTCTCAATGTCGGAATTAAAACGAATATTAGCATCATGCATATTTTCAATGGATAATGGCATATATATATATTTGCGAGTCATCTGCATATTGCTGTATCTTGGAATGTTGTATTGACCGATTCATATCACAAACATAAATTGAGAATAGCAATGGTCCCATAATGGAACCTTGAGGGACACCTGATTTTATTTTTAGAAATTCAGATTGCTGAAGATTATCTAGTGATACGGAATGCGATCTGTCGTAAAGGTAAGAGCCAAAAAACTGTAAAGCCTCAGATGAAAACCCAAAATACTTTAATTTGGCCAACAACATACCATGGTCAATAGTGTCAAAGGCCTTACTAAAATCTAATATAGCCATACACGTTGTATTTTTTAATTCTTCATTGTGTCTTATATTATTAACCATATTAACTTGACTTGTTATTGTACTATAATTCTTTCTAAAACCTGACTGAGATGAAGGAATTATTTTATTACATTCTACGAATTGATTCACTTGCTGAAAAATATGTTTTTCGAATACCTTTGACACTACTGACAAGATGCTTATTGGCCTGAGATCTTTAAATTCCTTTGGATCCTTAATCTTACAAATAGGTTTTATAATAGCCCTTTTCCATAAGGTGGGAAAAGTATTATTTAAAATACATGAATTGATAATATTTATGAGTGGCTTTATACAAAAAGGAAAACACATCTTAAGATCTCTTATTGATAAGCCATCCGCACCCACGGCATTAGAACTAATGCTATTAATTATTTTAATAAGTTGCTCCTCATTAATCAAGCCTTGTTTAAAATTTTGATCACTAATATCTGGACATCTATTTTGAAGGTAAAACTGCCTCTCAGGCTCGGAAATATTTATTGGACTATTATTACATTCATAAAAATAAGAGTTTATCAAATCAACATTCTTGAGATTTTCAGGTATGTCAACAAATTTATTTTTACATAACTGGAGCTTATTAATATTTTTCCAAAACAACTGGCCATTATTATCCTTCGCATCTTCGCCGTCCCTCATTACACTTTGTAGTATACAACTTTTTCCCAATCGGTACAATTTTTAAAGAAGTTATCTAAAAACATGGTGATTCAGCCGACCCTGGCTAGCCGCTCGAGCTTATCGCCTTGATGCGTCATTACAATTTTGTACCGATCGGTGACAAGCAAGAATCCGTAAATCGGTTCTTTCTTTTGGTTTTAAGAAGAAAAATGCCTAGAAATCGTATTTCAAGTACAGTGTATGTGTCTCGGTATGTGTAGTGATATGTCTTGCTCGCAAAGGAGGCGAAAAAAGGGAGCAATATTCATCGGAAGAAGCGAATCAGGGGGTGAGTACACATAAGATTATATGCCAAAATTTCAAATGTACGTAAATACCTGGTGCTCTTATATATATAAAAACAGAAACTATCTCTCGTATAAAAGCATGATGTGTATAATACTAAGCTACCTTAGTATTATGAATAAATATGACACTTGTAACCCTTAATTTTTTACCTAATAAAATTAAAATGGAAAATACTCTCAAACTTCTAAAACTAACTATATTAGACTAAAATAGAGTGCGAACGGGTTACAGTCAAAAATTACTAACAAACTGTTATTTATATACGAGGGCATGACAAAACATTGTTACATTTGTCGTCTGTGCACAATTATACACAGAATCAAACAATATATTCGGAATTGAAATATATTATATCGAAATGAATATAAATAATAAGCAAAAGTTAACGATACGAGCTATTCGAATCGTTCTCTAGTAATCTCGTCTAATCGTAATCGTACATCCTACCAAAGCAATACTATTCAATCACAAAAAGTGGTTACATAACACAATCAAAGGCTGACTAAGGAAATATACCGGTTGGCCTGCACATTTATTAATGTTTTACATAGAATAAAACGTTTTTACCATATAAAGGAATATAAAAAATAGAAACTAATGGTTATAATGCCTTCGTATTATTATCACGTTTTCGATAATTGATCCCCTTATGGGCCACATGTGGGACTATAAACTACAATTCGATTTGATGCAAATATTGCAAAAAACAAAAAACTAAAAGTTATATTTAATCATGATCCACTTATCTACAGGATAATAAATAAAACTTAAAAATCAAATATTATCATAATAATTTCAAAGGATATTCATAGCCACAATACTAGAGAGTTTATAAGAAATCGTACTGTTATTATTACTAAAATGTAATTATCCCCAATACTAGCGTTAAAAACACTGTCTAGAGGATTAAGGACTATGTATACTGTAATTATTGTTATTACTGCATTAATAAATAATTTAATTTCTTACGAAATTAACCATTAAAAACTAGCCACAAAGGCAAGCTGACTCATAATTTCGGAGCGACTAAAACCCAAGTTGGGTATTATTATAGCTTTGCATGCCCCACCGTTCGCTTTGCTCGCAACGGGGGATCAATCAACAAGAACTAACCAAAACTAACCCAAGGCTAACCCAAAGTAACCCAAAATTAAGGGAAAAAGGTAAATTAATAGAAAGTTTGCTAGGACGTAGACATGGATTCGTGTCGCATCGCGCGCAGTATTTTGGATTACAACTCGGGATTTAGCCGCTCGTTATAAATTTATCGGAATGTTATCGTTCGGCTTTGTCGAAGCGATGTATACCGGAACGCATTATTTTTAAACAATTCGTGTTGATATGAGCCGACCGGTGAGGGAAAAAATTGGAGTAAACATTGCTTGCAGGAGATGTTAATAAATAATATCAATACCTATTTACAAATTCGCATTTGCAGATGCGAATAACTTTAACTAAAATTGGCCTTCACATTTTACAGATGTGAAGGGCCCCCAACAGCCTCCACGTCAGTAGGTGTATTATGTTGGAGTGGATAGAGGCACACTATATCCCTACATTTGCCGATGTAAAGGATATATGTATTGACAAAAATAAAACTGTATAGTGCTATGTATTTGCAGATACAAACACAAATAACCAAGAAAAAACAAATAACCACCATACTATTGCAACCCTCTTACATAAAATCATTGCATTGGAGGTAGCGAATTATTACACTCTTGGTTTCTGTTCAAAACAGAAATTACAGTATTTGCAGATACTGTAAATATGCTAAAAAATCGTTGCATTTGCAGATGCAGACGAAAGCATAACCAGGGTTAAGCAGCAAGCAAAAAGGTGAATAGTTCGTTGTATTAGCAGATACAATCGATCGTACCCACTGTCTGCAATTGCAGTTGCAG